>JAQFZK010000539.1:0-10450 GCA_034695905.1 Fridericia nemoralis | reverse complement strand
TGCTTTTAATGATGTGCTTATTGCTTCTTCATTTGCTTCTTCTGCACTGATTGTTTAATGCAACCTAGCTGCCAAAATGATCATGGTATTAACGTAATTAACAACATATCGATTGAATAATTTAATTTGTGAATGTTGATGTAGATAATCACTGCATTAAAGTCAGTATTAATTTGTTGTAAATGTTTGCTATGTGTGTGTGTGTGATGTGTTACATGCATCATGTACTCTACACTCTGCACCTACCACGCACCCATCTCTCTCTCTCTCTCCCTGTGATGCTGCAGTTTGAGGAGATCATGTCTGACCGTGACTGTGTGCTGGAGTGTGGTCCAGACAAGACGTGCTTCGTCGACACGTGCTGTGCGCGGCGCAAGCTGCCCGCCGGTGCCACAGACAACCAGGACCTGCGCCAGCGCAACGTGGCCGTGCAGGCCCCCGCCGTCGTCAACCCTGCCGCCCCGGTGCTCTGTGAGATGACGGAGTCTACTACTAGCTGTGCTGGGGCTGGGGGTGGGGTGATGAGAAGCTGTGAGATAGAGATTGTGCCCGTATCACTGGCAGTACACAGTCGTGGAGCCACAGGGGCGGCAGCGCGCTCTATGAACAGTGAGAGTGGACTGAGTAGTGAAACTGAGAAGCTCTAGTGGAGTTATGCTATGTTAGATACACAAACATTGTCTCCTAATCCACCCACTGTAATGTCATAATGCCATTGACAGCTGTCACTTTATTTGTCTTCATTTTCCTTTTTTATGATCTTTTTATGTATTCATTCTGACCAAGTTTGCCCTTTGCTTCTGCCAAATGTTCCCCTTTCTTGCTATCATGTAAGAAAAGCTGTCTGCTTCTTTGTCTCTCTCTCTCTTTGTCTCTCTCTTTGTCTTGTTTCTTAGTGTCTTTATGTCTGCAGTGTGCTGTCGTCTGCATGTAGGTACCTTGCCAAACAGTCTATGATTACATTGTGAACAAATACGTCATGTGATGTGCTGTGATTGATGTTTGTTGTACAAACAGAGTCAACAGCTGCTGGGTGCTGCGCTTTAACTATGAACGTGGACCAATAAGACGAGAGAGATTTCAACTCTGATTAATTGTGATTTCCTCTGTGTTGTGCGTGCTGTGCTGTGTACTGCTACGAAAGTATTATTTTGTAAAGCTTGTACTCTCTTTCACAGAAGCAGTGTAATTGTTCACTCGTAGGAATACTGACGATACAATGAATGGGTTACTCTAGTGCTGCGTTTCACAAAGTGGATTCTGCTAGTGTCGATTTTCCAAAATGGATTCTGTAGAGTTCTGCGATTTGAAGGCAAGGGTTCGGTTGGAAGATTATAAAAATTAAGTTATAAAACTTCAAAATATAGCACAAAATGACCCTTGAATTGTGATTGCGAAGAAAACGAGACGAGTGTGGATTCCTTGTGTCTTGTGATTATGATTTGTGTGTTGAGTTGTAAGTGTACATTCACTTGGTGTACTTTGTAATAGAGTTTCTGCTCTGACATCTTTTGCGTTCACAATTAGGTTTCACGTAGATGAATGATGAGAAATTTTGCTGTACTGTATCGATTAATCAATATCTGTATAACAAACAAACAAACAAAAAGACTGAAAATGGCAATATTTTTCATACGAGTTTAAATTTCTCTTTAGATAAATTTCTGTAGTGTATTTTGATCTTAATATCAAATTTGTTGTTGGTCTCAAGGTTGTTGATTGCAGTGTTGGTTGTTGGTGTCGCCGTGTTAGTGTTTGTGTGCGTTTGATTGTCAATGAGTGCAATGACACAGTATCTGTTTCTCCAAACTTTATGTACTGCATACTTGTTTAAATCCAATGTAATATTATGCGTCACTTTTCAATGGGTTTGTATCGTATGTATGTATGTGGTATTTATTGTACTGATAGAGACTGTTGTGATCAGATGGACAGAGCTCTGTCAGTCTGATTCTCACGTCTAAGTCAGTGGAGAGGATCTGAATAGAGAAGAGCTGGTTATGGTTCATGTTGACGACTGCTATACCATGCACACACGTGCACTGTGTGTGTGTGACTGTGTGTACACATGTGTTAGTGTGTGTCTGTTTACGTATGACTGTGCACATATGTGAGTCTGTGTGACTGTGCACGTGTGTGTGTGTGTGACTGTGCCTGTGTGTACACATGTGTTATGTATGTTTGCGTTTGACTGTGTGCATGTCTGTGTGTCTTTGTGTATGTGTGACAAAGTGTGTGGATGTCTAAGTGTGTGTGTGTGTGACTGTCTTTCACATGCATTTAACTGTGTGCACGTCTGTGTGACTGTCTATGTGAACGTGTGTGAGACTGTCTGTGTGAGGGACTGTGTGTGCGTGAGATTGTGTATGTGTGAGACTGTGTGTGTATGTGTGAGACTGTGTGATAGACTGTGTGTGTGTATGTGATACTGTGTACAATTTTGAGAATGGTAGTGATGTCATTCTGATATTGAACATTTAATACAATAATCAAACGCACACATACACACTATTCGACTACTTGTGAAATATTTTGTTTTCTTGTAATATAATCTTGTGTATTTCTATAATTTGTTGTAGGTAGTTAATAGGACGATATATATATATAAGATTCAGTATTTATGCGTGTTGTCCTAGTGAACCTGTATTTGTGTGATGTGTAGAAGCTACTGGTTAGCAGTGGATGGTGATATTATGTGTGTATTTGTACAGCAGCTTGTATTTGTACAGCAGCGTGTATTTGTACAGCAGCATGTATTTGTACAGCAGCATGTATTTGTACAGCAGCGTGTATTTGTACAGCAGCGTGTATTGTGTACTGTACGTGACGGTACTGCAGTCTCTGAGTGTTGTGTGGTGCACGCTGCTGTGTTCATAATGTGGACATTCAACTTATATCCATCGTTCAATAATGTACTGTATGGTGTGAATGTTGTACTGTATGGTGTGAATGTTGTACTGTATGGTGTGAATGTTGTACTGTATGGTGTGAATGTTGTACTGTATAGTGTGAACGTTACGTGAAAGTTACTGAGTACATCGTCCTTGTGATGTGAGGTCATAATTGTGGTTTGTCACTGACAGTTGTGCAGCAGGCTTGTGAAGCAAGCTCAGGGAAACATGATGCATATTGCTGTGAAACGGTTTCAGATGTTTATACAATTAAATATTTTACAATGAACATTCTGTGCAATGATTTCTTTGTAAATTAACTGAATCACATCTGTTTACTGCGTCTGCTGTTTTGTGACGTACACAAGTTATGATTCTGCAGTTGTTGTTGTATACGTGAACAGATAAATCATAGCGTCACATTGTTCATTGCGTTGGTATTAGCTCTGTAGCTAGTATATTGAAGATATTGTAACTGTACTGTGTGTGCCATTCATTGCTGAACCTTGCCCGTAAAACATACCTGAAATGGATTGGCACCTATTTGCATGTACTTATGTACACTAAATTAATCTGTATTGTAAAAGATTAGAGACACCTGTTTAATTCACGTCTTCTGTAGACTACAGTGTCATCAAGCCAGATACATAACTAAATAGTACATTATATACTTGTTTATATATATATGTATATATATACTGTGTATATGTATACAGGGCTTGAAATGAAAAAGTGTATGTACATCATTATGTAATGTATATAGCAAGTGTTGTATATGTTAATTGATGACCTATGTTAAGATATGTTGTTTGAATGAGTGATTAATAAAAACCTGTTGTATGGAATGCGTTGTTTTCTCTGCTTTCCTTTACACCAGAGCTGGATTAAGATCATTCCGGACCTTAGGACAAGGCTTGGTAACGCCCCCTTCCTTAACCCCACTCCCACCCTCCCCCCAGCAACACAAGATTATAAGTTATAACCTAACTGTGAGTTACATGTAGGTTGGAGTGTACTGTTCACAGTCTGTGAAAAGCCACAGTCTGTTCTGCACCATGGTTCCTGCAATCACCATATGTAAATATATGCAAATGTGTACTTGTACGTCCTCATAGCTGCAGCCTCCAAGCAAACATGAATGTAGAGTACAACCTATTGGCTGTACCTACGAAGCCCAACCTTTCATGGATTGTTACTATTAATGAAGCCAGCAATTTTTGATCGTTAGGCGCTATGATATATGCCGTTTAGGTGTAGGCATCGTAGGTCTTTAGATTAGGTATAAAACTGTATAAAGCAATCTAAATCTAGACTTTTCTTGATTTATTCTTGTCAAATATCGTCACCCATATCGTGAAATTCGATCAATTTGACAAGTTCCGATTTGATCGTCAATACTGAGTGCAGATGAACGATCTTGTCCCATAGTTGTGCGGAGTACATTTTTTTTATTCGTTTCATATGCGAGAATGACCTTTCTACTAGCGTTTCTACCGAAAGTAACGGAAACATCTTAGTGATGTTTCGACATTAGAAAACATTGCTAATTTGCTAATTAAAAATCATTTAAGAAAAAAAGGATTATTCCTATTTTTTCTCAATGTTTTCCCGACCCCAAAAAAGGATCCGTGCCATAGATCACGACCTAGTTGTTCTGTGAGGTAATCCGTTTCAGTTTTACACTCTTCGTACCATGCAATACCACTGGCTGTTAATTATATCAATAGTTAGTGTTAGTGATGCTAATGCAGTGTTTCTTTTGGTCATTTCTTCTACACCACAGTGTGTAATGTTGTGTTAGTTCTTCTAACTACGGTGTCAGTTATCTTTTAAGTTCGTGTTAGTACATTAGTAAACTATTAGTATTCTGCAAATATAACCAGCAGGTACAAATCATATCATATACAAAACACATTTTCTTTAAACAAGTTTGGGGTATTTTATACGCAAAATGATCTTTGTGGAAACATGACCAAGCAGAGAACAAAAGCCTCTAAGGCTGGGAGTTTGGTAAACAACAAAGGCAGCACAGGATCCAGTCATTCAGCTCGACTGAGTGCAAGCAAGCAGAGGAGTCGCATGTCACCACTTTACTTACACAAATGATGTATGTTCACCTATATGTGGGATATATGTGTGACACACTGGAGAGCAATGCTGAGAACAGAACATCTTGTTGCTGTGGATAATTTTGCTGGTCATCCAGCACACATTGGTTGTGCATTTGTGGGTGTCTGTTTTTGTGTGACATTGTGTATGTGTGACTTGTCTGTCTGTATATTTCGTTTGTGTGTGTTTGTATGCATGCTTGTTTGTGTGCATGCTTGTTTGTGTCTGGACGTTATACGCTCCTGTAGGACATGGTAGACGTGCACACTCTGACGTCAGACATGTGCATGTTTGACTGTAACTGCCAAGACGAGGTGCGGTGCTGTCCCAGCCCGGCGTCTCGTCGTCGCGCCGCCGCCGCCGCCTCCTCGGCCTCCTCCTCTCCCAAGTCACCCAAGTCTCCCAAGTGTCTACGCAAACGAAAGTTTTACTCGTCTCTCAAGAACAGTCCACGCTTCGGCAAGTCTTCCGTGTCTCAGACCCTGCCCAGTCCTGACCCGAGCATCTCCCCAGTGGCAACAGAGAGCCCCCGGCGACCGGGCGAATCTCCTGCCTCTCGGCAACCAGTGGAATATCTTGAAGTCCCACAACGACCTGGGGAAGCTTCAGATGTCCTACAACTGTCAGATGAATCTCTCGCCGCTCCTCAACGACCAGGGGAAACTCCCAGTTCCCTTTCACTACCGGGAGAAACTCCTGGTGTTCTTCAACGACCATGTGAACTGCCTGATGTTGAGCAACATGCGACTGAATTAGACGAAATTGTTCTTAGTCCAGCGCTGCTCACTGCCATGGTTGATGACGACGACGATGAGACGACCGTTGTGGTGACCAAACTGGCGTTGACTGATGGCAGACTGGACAGACTTGATATCAACGAGTCCAACAATGCTCAGTGTGGATGTGGACCATGCAGTGAGATGATGTTAGCACTGAATGATGGATGGTGCTGTGTGGATGAGAGAGAGATGGCCGAGAGGATCAGAGTGGTGCAGCGCAGTGGTGTCAACGCTGTGGATGGGACGAGCCAGTGTGACGTCACTGATGCCATAGTGCCGTGCAGCCTTGTTGATGACATCATCTGTACACTCAACACACAGATGTATGAAGATGACCTACTTAGTGTGACCCCGTTGTCTAACCAATCAGACGGAGCCATGTGTGAATGTGGCGATGTGGAGAGAGGAGAGGGGAGGGAAGGCGGAGGGATGTGGGTGGGATACAGGAGTACTGTGATGAGTGAACGAGGAGGGGTGGGTGGGGGTGGAGCTGGACAAAAAGTAGAAGAGAAGTGAACAGATTGACATTCCAGACGATCACTCTCAGGTACGATCTATTCAATCAGCACGGCATCTCACGCATTGGTGACTTGTAACAATCATCATACTGATCATTTACTGCATGATGTGAATGCAGCCCAGTTCAGTGACAGAAGCCTGTAGTGTTTTAATACACGAAGTACTTGCTCGGTGTAGAAATGTACACAGTATGTGTAATAACAGTGGTGTGTAGGTGTTTAGCCTTGTTACATTGGCATTGCAACAAAAAATAACTCAAACTTTTTCAGCAGAATATTGAGGATCGACCAGAAGCTTTCATTGTAGATATTTAGAAGCTAGCCTGTGTGGTTGAAAGCATGCAGGTGTCTCCAGGTCCAAAATATCTTACGGGTTTGTATGTGTAGCTTAATGACCCATTACGTCAAGAGGGATTCAACAACGGTCATCTGTTGTGTATCATTTTGTATGTGTGCATATCTGTGCTAGTAGGTCTAGGTATCTGTGTGAATGTGGTTGTTGTTTGTTCAGGTAGATGCCTAGGCAGGCAGGAGAGGCAGGACATGCAAGCTGATGGGGAGATGTAACCTGATAGCGCGAGCAAAGTACAACGTTTTCATTGATGAAACACTTTCAAACTGTTTCGATCTTACGTGTTGCTATTATTTTCATGTATATCATTAATTTGTATATATAATATTCTTCAAGTATTAGCTAAATTAATGAACAAGATTTGTAATTGATTTGGTAGTTAATACAGTATATAGTGCTATCTTTAATTGTATTACTCGCTTCATTGATTTATATCTATGAATGTATTTATAAATGTTGATAAATATCAATTGTTAAAGTGCATCCATCATATTTTGTAACAGTCCGAAAGTAATATTTAAAAAATAAAATAGTAATGCAATTATTGCAAGGTTCAGCTTATAGTTGGTGATTTTAACTTTATTTAAAAAAAAAATAGTAATGCAATTATTGCAAGGTTCAGCTTATAGTTGGTGATTTTAACTTTAAGATCAGACACTAGTTAGATCTTTCAAAAAGTCTTTGGCACAATGTATTTGTCATCTGTAAACAAACACTGCAGAGCTGCATTTCACTGCTACTGTATACTACTGATCCGTCTCTGTTCATATGTGTTGTATGTCAATCGTTCTAGTATTTATTCAGTGGATTTTTATTATTGCAATACTCGCATGTTATTATATAGTCACTAATATCCGATACTGTTTATCAAATACGCAATGCGTTCTTAAAAGAATTTTTAGATAATCATTCAATTCTTGCACAACACTTTGCAATTGTAACCCACAAAGTATGTAACATAAAATAATAAACGACATTTCACATTTGCCTTCTTTATTACGGCCGAGTTATGATTATAATAGAACTTACAACTCCAGATTTACTCTAAGGTAATAAGACTTGCAACATTTACTCTATGGTAATACGACTTACAACTCTAGATTTACTCTATGGTAATACGACTTACAACTCTAGATTTACTCTATGGTAATACGACTTACAACTCTAGATTTACTGTCGAATATTTCTACAATTACGTACTTTATGGGCAGCATAATTAGTCTGCAACAGAACTTCGACAGAATTCCTGTGATGAAGAAAATAAATTAAAATGAAACATCTTTAATTTGAATGCAACAGTTTTGTTGGGTTGTGTCGGGTTGCGAAATGTTATTCACCAGTTAAAGTTTCTTTGAACATTAAAAATCTTGTGCAACTGGGTGATGCAGCGATTTATTAATTCAATGTTTATCATTGTTGTTCTACATGAAAATCTCTACATGATTCTTACAATGTTGACGATTCTCTCGACTTTGACTTTTTGATTCTTGCCATTTTGACTTGTACAATTGTAGCAAATGCTACACAGGTTTGTTACAACAAGCATACCGTTTACATTGGACAAATGTAGAGCTCACAACAAACTGACAATTGAAGGGAACGAATAGCAAGCAGTTAACTGTCTGTGGTTTGTAATATTAGACTGAAAGATTCAATTTGTAATAGCATGTAATCTATTCAACAACACGTAGCACAGTTCAGGCTGGCTTGCAGGCTGATGCAGTTCATACGCCACGCACACATACACAGATAATAAAGTTCATAAACCACACGCACGCACATTCGCACACACACGTGTGCACACACACGCATACAATAAAGTTTTTAAACACACAAACACATACATACATACATACATACACACACACACATAACCACACACACACATACATGCGTGGACCCACACAGGCAATAAAGTAAAAACCACGCGCGCACACACACATGCATGCACACACACATAAACACATAACCTCATAACCACACACATACATGCGTGCACCCACACTACACTCAAAGGCAAGTCTGTCTGTGTACGTAAAAAAAAGTTATTGACACGCGAGAAGTACGTCTGCCTGTGTGTGTGAGTGACCAACGAATGTCTGAGTGACCAACGAATGTCTACCTCCATACCTGCCTGCATGCGTGTGTGTCTGTCTGACTGACAAAGGTATGCGTGCATGTGTATCGCGCCCGTGTATGCGTGAGTGTTGTATGTGTGTCATGGTCTCTAAGAGGCTGCTGTAGAGACAGTGGTGGTAGTAGTCTTCTGCTGTGCTTGTCTGCGCTTGACGTCCCAGTTGTAGACACGTGCCATGTCTGAGAGAGAGACACGGTGCTGGCTCAGTGCAATAACTTCGCTGTACAATGACTCCCACTACTCACACTTCTTACACTACACACTCACTAAAGTGACTAAACAATGTTAACCACTTCAACTATTTGTAGATCTAACATAATTGGATCCGCAAAGATTGTATGAATACAAAAGTTAGTACTAGCTCCATGAGGTTCAGAAAGCATAAAAGCAAAAGTCTATAGGAGAAAGATTTTACATCTTCCTCGTGTTACAAGTAACCTGCTCTACAAACATCTTAGGAGTTATCTATTTAGTCTGCAACAAATTGTACTTATATCGCAACCCCATCTCCTACGCCTACACCGTACGTTTATTGAAACTTGTGCTTTTTTCAGACCATACTGCCGATTGTGCAATCAGGCCCCGCGCTTGCGTATTGAATGGTCGACCCTTGTTCAAATCCTCAAAATCAGTGTAGAATTAGTATATCTATGGTCGACCCCCATCAATCAACACAATCAATAGGATTCTCATTGGCACACTACTCCCTCGTTCGTTGTCACAACAACTTCCAACTCATTCGTATGACAACTCATTAATTAACATTGTATTCATAAAATAATAGCACTGTCAGTAATTGACAGAAAAATAGCTGGGTCTATTCTTACTAATATCAAAAGCTTCAAATTATCTATTAGGCGAAACTTTTAAAAATACAGATACATATTGACACACTAAATCCCTGCACACATGAAAAAGTGACGAAATCAGTTAGACAGTAATGTCCTACTGATGACACACAATCTCCCTCTTGCCCCCTCATGTTCCCTCCCTGCCTGCCTCCCTCTCTCCCTGTGCCTTGCTAAAAGGATACTGACTTCCACTGTTGTTGTTTGATCTCTGAGAAAGCCGAGATCTTCATCGACCTGTGCCAGAGACTTGACGGCGGCTGACTTGTTCTTGTTCAACAGAGCCTGCGCGTCGTCCAGGCTGTACTCCAGCATCACATTCGCCTACACACACGCGCACATACACACATGTATACACAAACAGACATACGCACACACACATACATACGTATATACACAGAGACATACGCACATACAAATATGTGTGTACAGTGTATACATATATAAAAATACATACTCAGCATCGTTACTACTCTAACTACTGTAGCATAACATTTACCAACATACATGCGTGTACACATATATACATATATACGCATAAACCCACACGCACGTATATACACAATTACATATTCACTCACAGTCCTACCCCTACAAAGCACTGTACAGTCCTACCCCTACAAAGCACTGTACAGTCCTACCCTACAAAGCACTGTACAGTCCTACCCTACAAAGCACTGTACAGTCCTACCCTACAAAGCACTGTATAGTCCTATCCTACAAAGCACTGTACAGTCCTACCCCTACAAAGCACTGTATAGTCCTACCCCTACAAAGCACTGTACAGTCCTACCCTACAAAGCACTGTAGTCCTAT
>JAQFZK010000538.1:0-10458 GCA_034695905.1 Fridericia nemoralis | reverse complement strand
TGAATTTGACATTAGCATGTTACAGATATCCCCAATAATAAATTCAAATGCTTTTGTGATAGATAAGCTGCTTGAAATAAAATAGATTATTACAATATATTTATGATATTTTTTAGCATTGAAATCCCAATCACTATTAATGAATGTGTTCCTAAAAATATTAAGTTATGAAACTGAAAATTCCAATAATAAATTCAACAGCTTTTGTGATGAATAAGTTACATGAAATCAAATAGATTATTATAATATTTATAAGATATTTTTCAAATTGAAATCTTAATCAATAATAATGAATATGTTCCTAAAAAAAATAACAAGTTATGAAACTAAAACAGAAAACTTACGTTGTACTCATTAACACAAAGAGCTAAAAGTCGGAAACTACGTCCAACAGGTAGTTTCTCAACTAATTATCATACGGGTATTTTATTATCCTAGCAAATCAAAGTTAATGGCCATCAACATAAGGGTATGCAATTTCATAATAATCATATGCTAATACTTTGCTCAGAACTCATTGTTATCATCATTCTAATCATCATTGTTATCATCATCATCATCACCGTTATCATCATCACAGCACTAAAAGTTGGAATGTTGGCAACACAGTCACAACACAATACACACAACAGAATACTAATGAAATGCAATTACAATGCAGCTACTGTACTTTACTATTAATAATAACGATGATAAGAAATAATAAAAATAATAATACACGCTATTACTAATAATACTATTAGCAGATTTATTCCAGTTCAGTTAATGAGGTATCAGGTGTTAATGAACTGTGATAGAAAAAATTATGTTACAACTTTAATTTCATTGCAGAACAATATAATCTTTCCTCCTGCAATACACGACAAGACACCGTAGTAGTAGTAGTAGTAGTAGTAGTAGTAGTAACAATAATAATATAGTAATAGTAGCAGTATCATAATGACAATATTTTATAATACTAGGAGTTTTTTCTTTGAACTCGTCAAAAGCATTTTTTTCAAACAATGTTCTTCAATTTGCATGTATCTGCGAGACTGATTTAATTAAATAAGCATCTTTTTAAAGGTTAATTTCATTAGAAATATAGATAAAAACTTTGGAGATAAATAAGGTAAATGATCTTTCAGCGTAATCATTACAACTCTAGTGGCACTTGGTAAATCAAGTGCGTCGAACAAATATCACCGAATTTAAACGATCTACCAGATCACAAAAAGAGATAATTTTCAGGCCCCAAATTGAAAACAATTCAAAATGCAACGGCTACCGCATACATCAAAATATAACTAGTAGATATTTACAAACTTAAAATAAATAAAAGATATGACAACAAAAGAAAACAACACACACACAAACAAAACTGAGCAGAATATGTAGAGTGATGGTTTGGTGAAAAGCAGTGCTTCACAAATAAAATAGTCATCACATCAATCAACACTGGTTAAAGTAGTCTGAAAAGGGAGGGCCCCATAATGCTATTAGTATCTTACGGATCAGCGAAGAGTGAGGCTCACATAAGCTTTGAATAGACCAGTTGCAGGCAGGGCACTCTCCCCCCTTTTTATTTAACCATCATTAATCAATGCATAGTGATTCACAACACTTCATTCGAGACAGATATTACAAAAATGCATCACGTTTTCATTGTTAAATACTTGCTGGGAATCTCTGTACTTATTTATAGTAAATAGCCACTGAACTCAAGAAAGACAGCTGACATTCAATTTGGAAATCAACGTGCTGTAATTAAAATATAATTTTTATAAATCACCACCAGGAAAAGCATGCTAACTTTAAGCATACCAGTGAATCATTGCCCACAACAAAACAACTAGCTAGGCTGTTCATCAAACATGCACAATGTCATACTGTTTCACAAATTTTTGATGAATATAAACACAGAGAAAAAGATGCCAGATAAAACAGATAAAACGACGATAAGAAACATACACATTCAACGTATTGCTGTTTGTATGTATGTTATCAAATCACTGTTAACCACGCCTCAGATCTTAAATGCTTTCACAAAAATGTATATTTTCAACGCGTTGTCAGAGCGAGTACGTATGTTGTTTCCGTCGAGCGACTCTGTGCACACACTAATTCATGATTGGATTACACACATTTCAGATAACACAACAGAACAATACGTACTACAGCACGTGCACATTTACTAATGGGATAGTCAGCAAAAAATAAGAAAGAATGCAAGATATAATAATTCTTTGTTGAAGGAATGGCGATGGAATAGCCTCGCATGGAATAACCACAAGTCAAAAATCTGTACCCTTCAATACCAATAACAGCAGTCCCTTGAAAGGAAGAGACATTTCACTCCACACGCGCAACTACAGCAAATGGATGAGACGAATTGGAAAGAAAAGCTTGATAATAAATTTATAACAAATTTACAAATAAAACAAATGATGCGCTCAACATCAACGCAGACTGTCATCGGATGAAAAAGTGACTGAATTTAATCAAAACAAGATATTTTGCTAACAATAAAATGCAGCTTGTAATGAAAACTATCGATGATACCGTCTAGACGATCGTTTCGAGCGGTGAATTCATCGCTAGAATATTTCTCACCACATTTCCGAGACCCACAAAGTCGACCGCTATCACGTTGAACCCTCTCTTGTCCGACAACCAATCCCCGAGCGCGCCGCAGGTCTCGTTCGCCGCGAGATCGCGCATGCTGCGATGGTCGAACTTGCCAAACACCATGCTCATGTCGGGCGCAAGAACCGCCTGCGTCACGTGCAGGCGGTGATTTGAGGGCGGAGCCTCTCGTGCGAGCGGATACAATTGGTTGAGATGAGAGACGAGTTCTTTGATTGACAGGCGCTTGATGCTGAGGGTATCGATGCATTGGTCGGACCAGACCAGTCCACCAAAGATGTGATTCTTGACGACGTCCATCTCTGTGCCCGGGAAGAAGGCTATCACCTGCTTGCCGTGCTTCCACATCCACTCGAGGGACGGTAGGGCTCCGTCCATGCCTGGGTTGCATGCCATTTTAGCACCAAACACCTGACAACGCAGAAACAAAGTAGTGAGCATACACACGTTTACCAACTAACCTACCTTACAAGTTAGCGGCAAATAACTCACAGCACAGCTACAAATAAATCAAAAGTAGATGTTAGCAGTAAACCTTTACCAACTAACAGTACTTCAGAACTGAACTCTAATCCCCACTGGAGAAATCAAAAGCAAATCAGCTGTTAGCATCACATACCATGGCTACACATCATCAATCAATCATACGTCTATCAACACATTAAATCAATGCAGTAGACAATAACTGAAAACAGATCTTCGAAACTACACATAGAATAAACTATTTACTCAAAATCATCATTATCATCATTAGCAGTTTAGCGGCTCTTTTTCTTCACAAGCACAGGTTGGACGTTTCCCCCATAGATGCTATTATGGGGTTTTTTGAAGCTCCGGGTGCATATAATGCACCCGGAGCAACCGGGTGCATTAAACCCGGTTGTTTATTATGCCGGATGCCCTTCCTGGCACAAACTCGCTTTGCGAGGAATGGTCCCTTCCTAAGGGAAAAGTGTTCTGCTCTTTGGTTCGGTAGTAGTGTAAGCCTGAGCCTACACCACCACCATGAAGGAACCAAGAGCAGATAGGAGCGGCCTTCCCTTATGCATAGCTCTGATCAGACCACCCGCCATTAGTCGCCTCTTACGAAATGCAGGTCGCGCAGCGGCACTTTTCTTAGTTCCCCAAAGCCACAGCGGGGAAATATTTATCTCAATGTATATGTTTTAAAAAAATCAGCCCAAAACAATTTATTATAGTACCTGTAACTACGAACTACCGTACCATTAAAATGCTCACTAAACAAAACTATAGAGTTGAAAAATTGAACAACTAGCATAAAAAAATACCAAGTTCAAGCTATATTCACAATTATTTGAATGATCTTGAAAGTTACTACGGTATGTGGGAAGGGGCAGCTTGAGCATTGCACACCTTAATGAGATGTTGAACCCGAACCTGAACCAGTTATTGGCAACATATACTCCACTACTAACTCTATATATATAGATTTGTTGTTGTCTACTACGTCTAATTTGTTTAAAACTGCTTCACATACACATTTCTCTGTCAATTTATACGTACACGAGTGCACTTCATTGCAATGCCAACCTGAAAGAGAACAATGACCAGACGTCTCTTGTCACTTCGGTCCAGATAGTCGGACAGGTCAAAGTTCAGCATGATGACCTCCGTGGGATGTTCCGCCATGAACAGCCTCACCTCCTTCAAGTACTTCTTCAGCTGGCGCGTGTACAACCCGTGCTCCCCGTAGAACGCGCTCAGATACTTCGTCACCCGAAGATCGAGATACCGCGAGCCCGCCTCCAGCTGGGCATGAACCCGTAGGCACTGCTTGGGCATCCAGGCACGCCAGATGGCTTTCATCTGGGCACGGAAGTTGTTGAAGATGGCGAGGTTGGGCAGCTTGCGAAGGAACTCTGCCATCTCGTAGTTACACTTTGAGAAGTCCATGTCTACGCGCATGTCACGGTCTATGGCGACGGCAATGTGACTGCCTGCATTCAGTAACAGAAACAACATCAAATAAATCTTATACATAAAATCGCCATCACATTGTCGCCATCAGAATGTCGCCGCGGCATAATGTCGCCATACTTGAACGTCGTAACGACAAATTGTAATCGGGGCAAGGGGCAAGCACTGTAAAATTAGGAGATAAAATTTCGTCCAGCAAAACAATTTTTTTTACAAAATGCAGCACAATCTATAAAATCAGTACCATTATTAATTTACTGCAATAACATTTCGGAGGACGGAGGACGGCAGATGTGTGGTTTGGTGGATATTAACCTTGGCCGGCCTTTCGGTCTTTTCACACTTAGCTTATCCTACAACACACAATTATTAAAAGAACAACTATTTTCTATATAAATTGTAATTCTTGAGGAATTACACGCGTATAAAAATACCATTCAATTTTGCATTTTACTTTCTCCTGTTCAAAAAGCTAACATCCCAACAATAACCAATGAAGCATTCTAATTGCAAAAGTTCAGTACCGGTATGTGTAATAAGGATACAAACTAAACTAATAACTTTACTTTAAAAACTATTAATAAAATCAAATAAAAAAAGGCAAGGAATTGGCAAAACGAGACACACAAAATGGACAAATAGAAACTCGTCACAATAAACCATACCTAAGTACCTAAGTCGTTCAAATAATAACTTAGATATTAACAACACCTTGAGCTTTATGAAGAAAAACGAAAAAGCAAGGACACACACACATACCCGGTATTGTTAGGCAAGAGAGGGGCAGACTGTGCATAGACTCCGGCAACTCTTTCATCCACTCACAGAACTTCTCAAACTCAATCGGTTCTTCGTCATGGTAACCCCCGACGCTCGAGTCAACCGTCGTCGTTGACGACGACCCCTCTAACAACTGATGCATGGCACGCTGAGACCTGTACCCACCCCTCCCTGAGTGATAACCCGGGGGTGAATGAATCGCGTACGGTGACAAAGTGTCGGGGCTTTCGATTGCAAAATGGAGGGGAGTCGGGGATGCACAAGCGCTTCTGGTACTGTTGGAGCGACCCCTTCCAACGCCATGTTGCGTGGACGGAAACTCGCCCCCTGCGAAGCTTGACCGCGGGGATGACCTCTCACTTTTGCTGCGACGCGACCTCGAGTTGTTTCTCACTCGTACTGACGTGACTTCGACAACGTCGTGGTAGGACTCGGAGCCTTCCTTCGTCCGTCGCGACGCCTCGTTCCAAAGCATCGCCGGATCGTCGTCCGAATCATCGTGATGTGATCCAAGTGAATTCACCTGAGAACAGAGTTCGCCGAGCGCGACCTGTTCAGTTTCGGACAGACTCTGAATCTCGGCACAGAGTTTCGATATTCGACTCGCCGGTGTTTCGCTTTTGTCTTCATCTTCATGTGTTTTTTTATCAGTTTTTATTCCTCTCCCCAAAGATGAATCTCCATTAACAACACTACCATTTGTTAGGATCCCTTTGTTCCTAGCGCTCGTCGTCGAACGGCTTGGAGAATTCACAACCGTCTCCATACGTATAATTGGCGCCTCTATACGATGCACCACAAACTGCACAACTGTAGCCGGCTCTAGAGCATCACTCAGCCCCCCCTTGCACTGTACCGCACCCCGGGAATTCTGAAAATATTTTGCTTCCTCTACCGCATCAACCCCATTAACCGGGGAATGCCCATCGGTCATCTGATACATTTTATACGTGCCCTTAATGTCACTACCCCGTGAACTTTCATGATCACTGTGACCCTGATACTGATTCCCGACAATGCTTTTCTTGTTGCTGCCGAAAAGATTCAGTTTAGGAGACAAGCTATCATTTGTCAGCAGAGATCGTGTGCCGGATGCCGACGATTCCAAAGCATGCATCATATCCCAGATGCCGGAATCCATTTCCTGCCCGTTATGCTCCAATCCCGATTGAGAAGTGTTTACGATTCGATACGGCTCCCGTTTTACGACTCGATTCTCGGAATCGTGCACAAACAATGCCCCATTTCTTCCGAGCTTTTCTGGAGTTTCGCTGAAGCCAGGAATCGCCATATCACTATCACTCGACGCAAGGAAGAATTCTTCATCGTCATCCTCTCCATTCGTCGTTCCAATAGCCTTCTTTTGCGCCCCCTTCCTCTCTTCTCCCCCGTCAGTCCTAATCATCGTTAAAGACGGCGCGGAAGGATCCCTCGTATCTTCTAAACGCACAATAGAAAACTGGTCACAAGAGCGGAGATCGATGAGAGGATTCGACAGAAGAGAATTCGACGGATTCGACAGCAGACCGAATTCATCCCTCGTGATCATCTCCTGCTGCGACCCCGAACCAAAACACCACATCTGTTCCGACAGCGACCCGTTTTCCCCGTCCAAAGATCCTCCGTTGGTCTGGAGCATTGCCTGCATCAATCTCGTGTCACCATCCTCCATTATCGTTCGCACGTTTCTCGTTACGCACAGCTGACCCTCGGAATTCAACGACTGAACCAGTGCGGATGAACTCGATTGGCTGACGTCATTATTCGGGTGGTCTTTAAGTTGAGGCAACAACTGGCCCAGATATAGATACCCTAATAAAATAGAAACATGTTCAATAATTCACATTTAATTTATATACACCTAGGATATGATTGATACAATTTAAATAAGAAAACAATGTTGTATATTTTAAAATGTTATATTTAGATGTATCGAAACATACAGAAACTTACGATATTTGATGCAATAACACAAGGCTCTTGTACTTTTTCCCGAAGATTTTTATGAAATGGAATCAAGATACCCGTACACAATTCACTGCATGTCTCAGAAGATAATTAAAAAATCATCATCAAGCTTGACAATAATCCGACAAAAACTGCCGTGACACCAACTGCCCTAACTTTTGCAGCATGGCGCCCGCTTCACAGCTTCTCTTAGAAACAAACATCAGTTAGCAAACAAATACAGTATACACTAATTCAAAATAATTACCAAAACACAATTTTTAAAATATTTTAGAAACATAGTAGCAATGTAGTCACATTTTGAATCTTGAAAAAGTCCAAATGAAGGCTACAAAATTGGTGGCAGGATGCAAATCTTTAAATTATATTGAACGATTGAAGTTCCTTCAATTGCCAACTCTTAAATATAGACGACTTCGTGGAGATCTTATTGAGACTTTTAAAATACTGAACGGATTTTATGATGGTGAACTAGTACCAAATCTAAATTTAAGTGTAAACCATAAAACAAGAGGTCACAGCCTTAAACTAGATGTTGTACGGGCAAAATATGACCTACGAAAATATGCTTTTCCATCTCGAATTACTTCATCATGGAATAGTTTAACTGAAGATATTGTTCATTCTAGTTCTGTGAATGTATTCAAAAACAAGCTTGATAAATTCTGGAAAAACGAGGAATTGTATTTTGATTTTGAAGGCAGGATTCCAGGGAATATTCTTTAGCAAATAGTATAATATGTATATGTATATATAAATATGTTGTTTGTAATCTAGACTGTGTAACATGTATATATTAGGCATTTATATTTCTAATTTAAATTGTATAACATGTTTATTTGTAAATATTTATGTCTGTAATTTTCAATTGTATAACATACAAGATTTGGACATAGAGGCATTCGCCTGCGTCCAAAATTGCGTTACGTTACGTTACGTTAGTTTTCTTTAACACAGAGTTAATATTAGTCAAAAGGTACTGGTACGTGTGTTTGAGTCGGTCAAAAAAAAGTTGACCGTACGACAGCGTCAGCATTACGTCATAGCCGTCCAATCAGAAAGCCGTTGTCAGTGTAACTGTAGGCTGTTAATACGAACGCGCAAACTTTGGCGCTAAATTCAGACTACTTTCTACTACTACAGACTCTAAATTCAGACTGTGGGCGACTAGCCCACATGACGCAATTCCGCGCCATAATTGAAAAAACCGTCGTAGGGTCAATTCTTGACTTCCATACGTGCGGCACATGCGTCACAAACTCGATCCGCATTGCATTAATATAGATGACATTGAATATCTGAAGAACGGGTAGGGGGTGGAGGTAGCGGCCTACCAGGGAGAGGGTAGCGCCGCCGGAAAAACTTCCGAGGGGGCAGAATTAAACTGTAAACATTCTGAAAAGCATCCTAAAATCTACTAGAATCACATTATTCATTTTAAAACGAATCTCAAGCAAGCTGTATTTTACCAACCAGTGTAGCGACAAAAATAACATGCATTTGAAAGACAACTTGTGATTTATTTCCTTTCGATGAAGCATATTTGAATATATCCGCAACAATTTGTGAATATAATCGTTATAATACTGTGCTAAAAATTCTGGTACCATAATAAATTATATGATTGACATACAAACATGGGCGCCCGCAGGAATTTGTTAAGGAGATGCACTGACGAGCAAGGTAGGGATGCAGAAATACTGGGGGTGCGCACATGTATCCGACGGACAAAATAATATGCGCGGCGAGTAATTTCTGTTATTATTACTGATTCTGCTCTTTATAATCATTAAAAAGTACTTCCATAAATCCTGGGAGGTGCGCACTCACTCCCCTGCACCCCTAGCAGGAGGCCCATGCATACAAATTAGTTTAATTTTAATTTTTATAGTGTAAAAATAAAAATACGATGCTATAAAGCCACAGTTAGTGAGTTTTTTTTATTATAGTGTGACAACGCTGACAGCACATGTTTCCCGTGTTTTTCCCACAGAAGTTGCTTTCAAAACATTGAATGTAAACAATGGAAAATGTTTTTGGATGTTATTATTTTTATATATTTTTAATAGTTTTGTATTCTTATATGTATTTATAGGCTTGTTATTTATTACCTTAAATATACTTTATACCAATTTGAAAGCGAATGTTTTTTTATTTCAGCCCGTTTCCACAAATTTTATATCTAACTATTGGCGGATATTCAATGTGTGCATCTTTATACATTTGTCCGATTTGTTAACTAGAGGCTGTCCATATATGACGTCAGGCTTTTTGCAAATTTTACCTTCCTCTCCTACGTCACACTCGCCGATCCCCAAGCGTGATATCAGGTATGGACAGCCCCCTCTGAGAATGGAAACTGGGGTTTGAGTCAGAGTGAAATTATGATTATAGAAGCATTAAAGAACATGAAGGGAATCCTGGTGAATAGACATAGCATCATAAATATTGGATGTGCAGACGAATGACTAATTACTACGTGATGACGTAATTTACATGTGTCAGTGAGTTGAAAACATTGTTAAGCTTTGTTAACGTTTCGGCGCCAAAATGGTGCGTAATCGAGTTTAGTCCAATCTAAAATATCGAGCCATGTCAATCTTGGTCTGCCTTTTATTCTTTTCACATTTATCTTACCTGAAATTCGAACCTTTCATTAAGTGGCCTGCATACTCTAGCTTTCTTCATTTCCTTCAAGGAATGCATTTTGGCAATATGTATATATATATGTGTATGCATGTATACATAAATTTATATATATATATGTATATAATATTTATACATAAATATAGGTATATCCATAGGCGCCGGGGGGCAGGGGGAGCACGTTCCCCCCTGAAAACAAAGTGGGGGGGGCCTTGTCCCCACTAAAAAAAGCGTGCCCCCCCTAAGAAAAAAGTTTGCCCCTCTGAAAGAAAGCGTGCCCCCCGGGTGCCCCCTGATATGGAATTTATGTTGTCGTTGATGATTTTTGACTGGCTACCCCCCTCCCCCGCTCGACAGGTTTTTTGAGCATGAGCTGCGACCTGGCGCCACCCCCAGGTTTTTTAAAGTTTATTTGCGAAGAATGGCGCTGGCCGATCTGTGCCCCCCCCTCCCCACTCAAAAATGTGTGCCCCCCCCCTCCACTCACGAAGTGGCGCCGGC
>JAQFZK010000537.1:0-10460 GCA_034695905.1 Fridericia nemoralis | reverse complement strand
GCCGCTACCCCCCCCCCCCCCGCACGCACGGGCCCCAGGCCACCCACCACCTAAATCTGGCCCTGGTATTTAGTTCATGTTACAAAACTTACTTGTGCTCATTGAGGGCTCTACTGATGAAGTTGTAAGGATTTGGTTTATGATTAGGGTTAGGGGTGACGTTACACATATTGTTAGAGTTAGTTATATTACCGATTTAGTAATTTCTCTAGAAATAACGTTCACAAGTATCGTCAACTTGAATTCAACTATCAGAGTACCGTTACATATGTGAAGACCTAGGCAGTGGCGTTGGCAGAGGGGGGGCAGGGGGAGGGGGCAAATGCCCCCCAAGACGATGACAAAATTTAGTTTTCCCATGTATTTTTGTCAAATTTTCACCATCACCCGCTCACCGGAATTAAAAGTGCCACCCCCAAGATGAAAGTGCAACCCCCCAAGACAAAATCTTGGCTACGCCACTGGATGTAGACATAGGCCCAAATTCATCAACAAGTTATCTTAAACTCAAGATTTTAAATCTCAATTTTTTTGTAGCGAAAAAAATGATTAAATTGTGTGAAATAGCCTATTAAGAAAACGAAATTTTAAACCTTGAGTCTACGCTAACTTGTTGGTGAATTTGGGCGATAGTCTACGAGGCCGGGGCGAATGATTACAAACCCGCTGGGTCTCACGATTCCATTTAGAAACGTCACCCGGAGGAGAACGCAAGTGAGTGTGTAATACAAATGTGCGAGATATTTCTGAGCTATTCTATAATATTAGTTAATGAAACTAACTCCAATCCTGTGTCGAAGTCCAGTCATACCATAACCATAAATCGTAAACCTGAACTCTAATGACATCGTTCCCACTTTCGTAAACATCGTTATAACAGCGTTAGTAACAGTAAAACATAATCCAAAACCTTAACCATAACCCTAAACAATAACCCTAAACCCTAAACAATAACCCAAAACCTAGGCCTAATAAATTAATAGTTAGCGAGAAAATAAGTATATAACGAGCTTGCTGAGTTTCCCCAATTTCGCCCCGATAATAATTACCCTAGGGAAAAACCAGTTCGTGCCCCGGTTCATTAATTATATAAATTACAAATCAGACTGAATCTACTAAATTAAAGAACTGGAATTACATCGCGTGTGTATTATACAAATGTATGTCTGGTACCATTAATCAACTTATACATGCATTATTAATAAGGATATCTTATTTTTAAAATCATTAACTGATAGAGATATTAAGAAAATATGTAATACTGTTTTTTAATGTGCCCCTATTTCCGTCATATTTTTCACATTTCAAAGGCTAACTCAAAACAAAGTAAACATTGATAATTTATATACTAGAGCCAATAAAAAATAACTCACATCTACCACTGTCACTGTTCAACACTTGCAGCTTCCTATTGGGAGGCAGTTACTTTACATGAAGGAACACCCCACCCCCAAACTTTCTCTGGATTTGTTAAAATATTTGTGCAAATCAAGGAGCTTGTGAATTTTGACCCTTGTTTATGTTTCTTGTTTTTATTCCTCATTTCACAAGTTGTGAAATGAGGAATAAACCTGAAATTCGATAGTAATAGAATAAAAATAAAACTGAAATTCTGGAAAAATGAAGGTCTGGAATTCCAGCTATTTCCCTTATATCTGTCAGTTTAACGTTTTGCACTTTATCGCAAGCTTTTGATAGTCTACACAAATTTAAAAAAAAATTATATGAGCTGTGTCCTTGCGCAAGTTGTTCTTAGCTGAAGGCTGGCATCCCTCACTTCCTTTTCTTTTCTGAAATCCATCTAACTTTTACCTAACAATTCAATCTTTTTAGATTTTCCATTGACGAAATTATCTTTGGCTTCTCGGCACATTTTCTGTACTGCATTCCTCAGCTCTTCATATTTATTAATATAACTCTCAGATTGGTCACATTTGAATTTTTTAATTTTTTCTATCTTATTCAAAATAGTGTCAGTCATCCATCGTAGCTTCTTATCCGCCATCATTTTACAACAGATTTCATCTGATCCATTTCAGTTTGTTCCACAGCTGCTCCACATCATCAGTGCCTTCCATCTTTTCCTCCTTTAGTGTACAATCTAGCTTCCATTGATAGCTATTTTTGTTTCCTTACTGTGTCAAAGTCGCTAGGTTACATTTTATTTGTTCTTTAGCCTTTCTGATACTTCTCAACTCGCTATACATACTGTATATTATATACACTGTAGGTCCGGGAGTGGTGTACTCACCAGATTGTAATGCAATGCCCGGCTACATGGACAGTCACCAACTGAACGGCAGAGGACGAATACGTGAGTATATATACCATACATACTGCTGCATTGTGATGTCAATACAAATACACACAACGCTGGCTATAGTTCTTGTAGAACAAAACGAAACAGTTCGCTATCACAAAACAGCTAACATACTGAATGGGTTAAATAATTATTAGTAGGGTTGTGATGGTTTTAGAATTCTGTCTAAAACTGTGTATTTCTTGTGTATATCCATGTTACTATGGATGCAGTTTTATCAAATTTGTGACATATTCAATATTTTTTGTTTGTCCTAATTTTGCTTGCATTCTTTCGTTCTTTCTTTCATTCTTTCTATTGCATTCAGAAGTCACTGTTTAGCACTAAATAATTATTTTTTGCGTTCTGTCTGTCTGTGTTCATTGATTCTATGCCTCAGAAGCGTTGACTAATAGACTGTAGGTTAGATAGTGACATTGGCAGATTGCCAATGTCACTATGTCTACATGTTTCGAGTGTATACTTTAATAGAAGTATTTAACATTTTATATACTTGTAAGTTGTACAGTAGTAACCTAGAATGCGTTATTTCTTGATACTAGGTTCTTAGGCACTAGGTACATTTTTGTTATTTGTTAGTTTATTTTTATTTTTATCGTTTTACAGCCAGGGTAACCGACGGATTTGGAATGCCGGGGGGCTACATGCCGACCCCCGGAGGTCTCCGCTCCCCCTCCATGATGTCTCTCCCGCCCCACTACCCCTCCCACCCAAGGATGATGATGCTACCCCCGCCCCACATGGATCCCCAAAGATCACCCTTGGACGGGATGAATCTCATTCCCTCCCCGCAGACTTCTCTACACCGGGGGGCCCAGGAGGGACCCCCGCACGCCGGACATTACGGCGTGGCCCTGATGGGGGACGGCTGATAACGGAGACTCCCCTGGATACTCAGGGTTGGGGAGTTTTATTGAATGTAAATTTTGATGATATCCACAGACAAATTTAGCGATGTGACAGTTGAAATGCCTGATATTCAAAAACAGCAAGGAAAACTTTGAATGAACTGTGGGTACTATTTACTAATAGGTCAACTGTTAGTGTATTAAATTCAACAACAGTATAACAATGTTGTTTTGAAAAATGCCGTTTGTTTGATGCAATTGTTCTACATGAAATCTGTGCATACAACTAACTCCTTGCCGAGCAAATGCTGTTTTTAAGTAATGCGTTTAGCATCCTAATAGAATATTCTTTGTGCAAGTGTGGCATAGTGGGGCCAGGCTCAAAGTATGTCCAAAGCTTGCTGCTATCCAGATGAAAATGTCCAATCAACGATTCAAAATATCAGTGATTTCAAATCTAGATCTTCATACATATTGTTTAGTACACGATCTTGACGTATGTGTTGTTACAAAACTTTGACGTTTGTGTCGGTCTGTTAAAAATCAGCAAATACTCGCCAGTAGTGTAGGGGGGGGGGGGGGAGGGGAGTAGAGAGCAGAAGGGGGAGAGGCAGGGGAGAGGTAGGGGAGAATTAGGAGGCGAGACAGGGCGGGAGAGGGAGACAGAAGGGGAGATTTAGGGAGAGAGGTATCAGGGGAGAGAGGTAGAGAAGAAGTAGGGAGAGAGGTAGGGATAGAGGTAAGGCGAGTGGTAGGGGAAGAGGTAGGGGAAGTTGTGGGGGAAGAGGTACGGGGAGACAGAAAAATAAAAAACCCACAAAATGACAAATTGTATTTAACAGCAAAATTAAACTGCATTAAAAGCAAGATAACATTGTGTATTTCATACAGGCGTATGAATACAAAAGTAGTTCAATGAATTTCATATCAATCTAAACTAACTCTAATTTTACCCCTGACTCTAAATACTGACCGTAACCATAACTAACCCTAACCTAAACCCTAAAATGATCCTAACTGCCTTGGATTGTAGGAACTATTTTTAATGTTATTCTGCCTTTAATGGCTGGTAAAATTAATACATCTTGCAATCACACCAATAGCTAACAGCAACAAATCATATGACTTAATGATTTTTTTTTAAAAGATAATTAATTTACACAGCATAAAATTTAAATTAGGTATGGTTGCATAAAATGCAACCATACCTAATTTAAATAAATTTACTGCAATCCAATTCATGTCAAGTTTCAGTTCAATCAACAACAAAAAAACCTCAACAAATCAAACTAGAGTTCATGTTAAGTTCAACATTGATCCAGCACAGACACTAAACAATCAAAATAAAACATACTTACAACAAACAGATATACGCCTGCACAAGTATACACACCCAGAGCATACGGATACACAACGACATTCAGAAAGAAGAGTTGAAAGGCTTCGTTAGTTATAATTCATCACTCTTCAACCAGTGAACCAACCAGTGCACCAATCAGTTATGCTAAGAGTAACTCTATCAAGTTGTACAACAAACAAGCTCTACGCTGAAGTTTCTTCCTGGTCACACTTGCATAGGCGCAACTATCCAATGGGACCCACGGGATGCGTCCCTCCCAACTTCTGCTTGGTCTCCCCACCCAAGTTTTGTGTGGTCCCTAACTTTTGCCCGGTCCAATTTTTGTCGTTGACATTGGTCCCCTCCAAAACTTTTTGGGTTGGTCCCCCTCAATTATTGTCCGTGGTTGCACACTTGACGCAACGTTTTCCGACTTCAGTCATTTAGTAATTAGTCATTTCTATATCAGTCGCAACATGACAAATCCAAAGTTTTTATACAGGATAGGATAATGGACTATGTGTCATCCTGATATACGCATCACCATCACGTTGTTTCACGTAACACATCACCGAGTGTTACGTGTCAAACGATGTGTGCCTCTAAGCGTAGGCGTTGGCACGGTGCTTCGGTAGAAACGAGAAGCTAGACGGTACAGGTCCCAGCATCATCTCACTGTGGGTTAGACAATCACAGAGCCACAAACATGCATTGCAAGTGAACAAAGTAATATGAGAAATTAAATGATAGCATAGTGGCAATAGCAATAGAGGCAACATGATATCATCTAAAACTGCATCAGGTATGAAGTATACTAGCGCAATCAGCTGAAGCATTCTCAGATTATTTACTAAATTTAGAAGAAAACAGACGCAGCACACTAGAGGGAATCTTGAATATCCAAAAAAAAGCCAGTGTACAATTTTACGCTTTAAATGGACACTATATCTTATACATATTTCGTTTCGTCTGTCTGTGCTACTGTGTTTCTGTGTGCAACTTTTCTCAAAAACAAATTTCCCATAAATTTATGAACGCCCGCAGTTTACAACCTATCCATTTGAAAGTTTTCATGGAGGTGGGGGTGAACCCTGAGCAGAAGATAGTATGGTCACACTGCCGCCCTAATCCCAGGGGGTGGTGCAGTGGGCCTTCAACATTATATTTTCACAAATTGTTCCCACCTGGCGAATGTAGCATACAGTGACAATGCATAATACTCACTAAATACAATTTATATATATAAAGGCGTTTAAAGACACTCGCTTTACAGAAGTCTCGCGTGGCCGAACGGTATAAGGTGCTGTGCTATGATCGCAATCTGCTTATCTGGGCTGCGGTTCAAATCACACTAAACTTTTTAAATTTTATTTTTTACTCTTTAAAAGATATTTTACAAATGTTCTTTATCACACGACAACAAAAAGAGGGGGGTTCGCAATCCAAACCTTCAACGTCCGCTTTCCATTTTTCTTGAAAAATACTAAATTTTGATACAATGACAAGAAACGTTTTAGCAACTGACAACAGACATACGGAAGTTCGCGATTCTGACCAAAAAATTCTTTCTATATTTTTCGGTCGTCAAATAAATCAACAAACCGGAGTTCGGACAACCATCCAAACATTTATGGATGCGCGCTTGCCCCCCTCCAATTTTTATTTATTTATCCTAAATTTCTTTAATTTTTTCCGCTTATCTCCATTGTTGGTCCTTCGCTGATCTATGTTACGTTTTTCTACACTGCGCTACGCCGCATAATGTTGCGATATGCTGCGCTACGCAGCGCTATGCTAAGCGATATGCTGCGTTTTACTGCGCTATGCTGCTCGGCGCAATACTGCACAACGCTCTGCTGAGCGGTGCTATGCTACTCTGCCATGTGATGCCCTACTCTACGTCACGCTGCGCTGCAATGCGAAACTGCGCTGCACTACTCAGCGCTATGCTGAGCTACTCTATGCTTCGCTGGTATACGTTACTCTGCGCTGTCATGCGCTGCGCTATGTTACCCTGTGCTACACTACAGTTCTTACGCTATACTTCTCTTGCGTATTTTATGCTGCGCCACGCTGCGCGCACTATGCTGAGCTACGTGATGCTACTCTGTGCTACGATGCGGTACGACGCTGTGCGCTACGCTACTCTGCGCTTTCGCTGCTATACGCGGTATAGGCCTATCTACACTAAAAGGTACATTCATTGTCGTACACCAAATTTGCTTAACCCGGACAATGCCGGGTAACTCAGCTAGTTTATGATAAAAGCATAGTTCTACTAACCGCCAAAATTGCCGTAAACATTTATTTCGTGCTGAAAGAACCAATTCATCCCGGTTAAATCGTGTTTTTTATGTGTTCTCTCACTTGTTCCGATCTGACTTGTCACGATTCCATCCCGCACAGTTCGGACTCCAAGCCCCATGTAATTGCTCATTCACGCGTGACCGCCAGTTACTCATATCTGGACTGCTAGCCCATGCGTAACGGATTGAACTCTGAACCTCGCGTGATCTAGTCAGACGGTAATAATACCGTGAGCTGAACATAGCAAGGCACTTTTCAACTTAATGTAAGTGAGAGTCAGACGTGTCAGCTTATATCATTGACTGATTACTTTAATTTGCTTATTGTTTTATCTTGCATACGAACAATACCTGCTTAACTTTATATGTCGTCATAAAGCACGGCATTTCTGTTTACATTGTATGTTATAACTAATAACATTATAAACCACTTGTCACATTCAATTGTTGTCAATCGTTATTCATACTTCTGTATATAACGTTCTTCATTTGCTATGTGTTCACGTGTCACCTCCCGCCTGCCTAACGGCAGGGTGACTGGACACCTTCTTTAGGTTTCACTCCAGTCTGGGATCGTGACATTTTGGCGAGCTTGCCTACACTGACTGGGAGACGTTTCGACGACGCTGTGTCAGGAACAACGAACAAGGAACGACCTCACAGGAACGACTCGAGACTCCCCGCAGACGAACCGATCGGTGGCTTGGATCTCAACTCAACGACCAACCGACGAGAATCTTCTACGATTGAGAACAGTTGAACAAGAAAAGTTCACACATCGGATTTATTAGAAATAAATATCTTCTACTACATTGAAACACATTCTTCCATAGCGGATATACAACGGATTACACTACCAGAGAAGAATTAAAGTTGGTTCTGAACACGCAAAGAAATTCTTCAGTTTCAGATCCTCCAGATCCCAGCGCCAATCCACAGGTCAAAGTGTCACATTTCATTAAATTGAGTATCGATAATAATAAGGATACTCTCTTATTGTATTTGATACATACTTATCACAGCTGTAATATCGGCAATTAATCGTTTCAAGTACAACATTTAGCCGGTTATTAATTTTTACCATGGCGAGTAACATGCCATCAGCGGCAGAGTTGAGAAAGAGTGTTCAAAAGAATAGCACTGACAGACTTCGATCTGAAATACAAATTGGTTTACCGTCGCTTGACGCCGTTGAGATATCGCGTTTAGAACGTGAGGAATTAATCGAAGTTGTTGTCGATCTGAGATTATTAGTGACAAGCCCTGACATGTTAAAAGGAGCTGTTATTGCTCCTGCAACTGAAAATAAAATTAAACAGATGAATGCGAGTCGGCCGACTACGCTACCAAGCACTACCACACATACTACATCTGTCACTGCAGCCCCTACTTCAGTTGCTAGTCCGCCTATAAGTGTAGGCGTAGCGCCCCTAGCACCACCCGATTCGAATATGCTGTTCGCTTTAATGATGCAACAATTTTCCAAATCCGAAGCCGATAGGGAAGCGTTAGAAAAACAGAGAAAAGAAGACGGAGAAACGGCTGAAAGACTAAGAAAAGAAGAAATAAGATTGAGAAAAGAGGAACTTGAGGCGGCAGAAAGACAGAGAAAAGAAGAAAGAGAAACGGCAGAAAGACAGAGAAAAAAAGAAAGAAAAACGGCAGAAAGACAGAGAAAAGAAGATAGAGAAATGCTAGAACAACAGAGAAGAGAAGAAAAAGAGATAGAAAGAGAGCGAATACAAACATTAGAAAAAAAGATTAATACCGACCTCGAATTAGAGAGAGAAAGAATTGCAGTTATGATGGAGGGATTTAAAAAACTATCCCATGATAGTGACAAAAGACATGTTGAAATATTAGAAAGTCACGAAAAGGACAGAGAACTAAACAAATACAAAGCAGATCAGTTATGTGTGCGAGTTAAAACAGCATTGGACTTGCTTAAAACCGTCATGATACCGTTTCCTGACAACGACTTTGAATTATCGATGTGGTTTACTTCACTAGAAGATTCTTTTAGGACGTATGCAATAAATCCTGACGTCTACTTACCTGTAGTTATTGCACTGCTTTCAAAAAAGGCTAAACTACTGCACAGTAAACTTGATCATAATACCTACGATTCCTATGAAGCATTGAAGTTGAAATTACTGCAAGAATTTCATGTGAATTCTGAGAAACTGTATTCTTTGTTCAACAATGCTAAACGGAGCGAAAATGAAAGTTTTTCTCAATTTCAACATAGGTTGTCTTGCCAATTTAACTTCTATGTTGCATCAAGAAATGTTGCAAAGGATTACGACAAACTGTTTGATCTCTGTGTTGCAGACCGTTTGAAACGTGAATTGCCTAAACATGTGCAAAACCAAATTCGTATCAAGGAGGACAAAGACACATTCCCAGCAGGTCACGTGGCGGAACTTGCCGATTTAATTTTGAACGATAACAAAATAAACGCAAACCCCTCAACTAACTGGCAAAACTATTCGAGTTTCAATGAAGGTCAATGTTCAAATAATCCTATGAAATGGAATCGCAACTCTGAAGAAAATGTGGAAAGTCAAAATTCCACAAATCAGAACAAAACTACTTCTGTACAGAATAAAGTCATATGCACATTTTGTTCAAAACCAAATCACAACTTTCTGGAATGTAGAAAGCGCCTGCAGTTACAAGAAAAAAATGAAAATCAGAATTTCCGGGGAACGCCAACCCAAAGTTTCCCACGAAATGCAGACAAACAAGTCAAATTTCCACAAAGTAATTTCAATAACGGGAGAACTCAGACAAATAACAACAGTCAACAATTTCGTCCTACGTTATCTTCAAACAGTCAGGATTTTCGACCAAACGACAGATTTGTGAAACGTGTTGTTTATAACTCTAATAATAACACAGGCACTAACACTGACTTTAACAGTTGTAATAATGAAACTTCACATTATTTTAACGACACGGATATTAAACAGCCGGATGTCTCGCCAAGCAATATGGAAGGTAATGATGAATTGTTCTGTATTGATGAGAATGACATTGGTGCTTGTAACTGCACTGATACTTGCACGCCGAACAGCAAGTACTTTCCTGTAAACAGAGTTGTTGCACAGAATTACTCTGGTGTTAATATTGATTGCGGCAACAAAGATGATTTTGTGGATGCTTCATTTATACGTGATGCACGAAGTTCTGTTGAAACACATACACATCTCGATCAGCCAGACGTAGCCTATAACGATGTGCAATCATCCGCAACGAACGGTCGACGTGTAGCACACTGTAATTATTGCTATGAGAGCAAGTCTAATTCTAAGAGTACGTTACGTAATGCAATTGAGACGATGAGTCATCGTGTTGATCACTCGTGTGCTGACACAGATACTACGAAACAGCGCGCCGACTTGGGATCGCTGTCTAAATTACCCGATGATTTTACAGTCGAGTTTAAGTTAGACGGAAATCAAAGGTCGTACAGGGCATTGGTTGATTCTGGAGCATCTATTTCTATTCTGAAAGATACAATGCTACCATATAATTTTGATTTATCTCACACGAGCAATATTACATTGTATTCAGCTTTCGGTGACAAAATCAAGGCAGCTTGTTATAACATTCCTTGCAAACTAATTGTGCCTAACAACCCTGCC
>JAQFZK010000536.1:0-10464 GCA_034695905.1 Fridericia nemoralis | reverse complement strand
TATACATACATATGCACACACATGTTTATATATATTGTATATATATATTTACACACATATATATATATATAAAGTCACCTTTCATTTACGGTCCTAAATTGAAACGCTTGTGCTTTAACATAAACAATCCAAACTCTCAGCTAAACGAATAAATATCATCGTACGTACATCATGATCTCAGAGCAACAGTCAGCAGACACCGACGACATTCGATGACAACAAACAACAAAACAAGCAACATACTTCACTCAACATAACATACAACACGATTTGAATATAATTAATCTCTGCAATCTCTTTCATCACAGCACTTACAAAAACATACTTGATCGCTGCAATCTTTTTTCATAGATAAAAGTTAAAAAATACTTCGACCCAGTAACCTTTTCTAATTGATAAACTAATGTTGGAGCCTTATCAGCCAGAGTTATTCAAAGATTATTATTATTTTTCTACTCTACTGTAATAATCACATTGACCTATTACATAGATTCTTGTAGAATGACATACAGCATTAACGAATATTTGAGGTAACTATTTGCTTGCTGCATCCCACTAGTAATCTTCCAAAGTTAAATTAACATATTAATGATATTATGTTAACGCATTATCACGGAAAACGTTTTCGGCTGATAGATCCCCTACGAATTCTGCTTCCATAATAAAGAAAGACTTTTTATAATAATAAGGGAGCGAAAGTGGACGCCCCTCACGGAGCGACTGGGGGGAAATGACGTCATCACAGATGTTTTCTCCTGTGAAACAGACGAAAAAATGCTTAGGTTTTTTTGATAGAATAATTTTACACCAACATGCAAATGCCCAACCCACACAACAGTTGCATAAATAAATAAATCTACAATAAACAAGTATGCATCGGTAATGTATATGAAACTACACGTTACATTTATACCACGACATAAATGCAAGGCAGATACTGTATGAATGACAGTTTGCATATATACACGACTTTAACATTCAGCAAAATAAACGTTTCCTAGTCGTAGTACTACAAAATATATGAACGGTAGTAATGCATTGGTGTTTATCTTTGTGTATTAATGAGCAAATATCTATTAAAAGCAGTGTTAAAAAATTTTGTAGAACTTCGGAATAAAACAAACTAATTTATTAAGACAAAATTTGATTGTTTTTTAAAATGAGTTGTGGCAACTGGCAACCAATGTACAATTGTACACGCCAAGTGGAATAGACTTCAAGAAACAATCCGTAATAAAAGAGTTAGTCCAACTAAAAAACTTGCAAATAAACAACGGCAGAAGCAATATGATTTCTATAATGGACTAAGAACAGTGTTAGAAATAAAACGTGTTGCATGAGCATTGCGCAGACGAACAGATTTCATCAAAAGATCATTTAGAATTAAACTTTAAATTTTAAGTAAAAATTTGAAGGCTACAATGAGTGGCATTAGCAAAATCTAAGCAACAGATCTGAATATTGTAATTAACCTAGAAGAGCTTAGATTCTACTGGCTGAAAAAATCTCACTGTTATCTGCTGTAAGACAAAATCATAATTTCATTAGTATTACGATTATTAATAAAAGAAATTGTATGCCTTATAGTAAAATAGAATCACATCTCATTCTTAAAAAAGAAAATACAAACATGTACACATGACAAGCCTCACCCATATTGACTGACACAAACTACACAATCACACAAACTTTTACCCCCACACACACAAAAAGACTACACAACAGGCACAAACTTATACCCACACACATGCAATCATTAAATCACTAAATCATAATCACATTTCAAACAATACACAATGCAAGCAACAACATACAGTTAAACATTATATATTACAAATCCATCAGCTGAAAGGTTCTGTTATATCAATGCCTACACTTGTCGCAATCTTTGCCAGATCTAAAGGCTGTCGCATCCCATCGTCTACTGAACCATTACCATAGTGAGATCGTTCCATTTCAAAATCTTTATTCGTTGTATACAATGCCGGCTGTATTACCGAAGTTTCCCCAGCAGCGAACACAAGTTCCCCTCCTAGGAAACCATTTCCAAACTTAGGATATTTCACTTCGCCCATCTGCTGTGCTGTTAACCCAGCAGACGGAAAATCCTTGTTTTCACTACTAGATGCTTCACACACACTTGATGAATTACTAATTACACTATTCCGTCTCTCAATGGAGATTCTCACAGAATCGTCTGACAGCCTATCCGATCGTTCAGGCGGCACTTCTTGCGACAGACTCTTGCCAATTTCCTGCTCCTCGAAAGTGCTAATCTCATTCTCATCGTCTGATATTCGTTCAGTCTTCACATTAGCTGCATCGACCTTACCCATACTCTTCTCATGTTTCTCGACATGGCGCCTCAGCCCGAACGACGTGGTAAACTGTTGAGAACAGTACTGACACGTGTAGTCCCTCTCTCCCGTGTGGACGCGCTGGTGCCGTGCCAACGCGTGTCGAGACGACAACTGTCTCCCACAGATGCTGCACAGGAACGGCTGCTTGGATCTCGGAACCTTCACCAGTACCCTGCCATCGGGTGAGATGTTGAAGCCGGGCGGTGGGGGATTGCCGTCGAAGTGTTCGGAAGAATGAGATGCAAGTTCGTCGTAGGTGAGGAACTGTTTGTTACAGACGCTGCAGAGGAAGAATGTCTCGCCTGGATGAACCTACACAATCAACAGTGTTCACAACAACATCTCTGACAACAGTTATTATTCTTCCAAGTGTTACAACCTTTTTCTAAAAATCACTTTCGAGCAACCACACTTCAAGCGGAGATATCATAATTTAGAGAAGTATTTTCAATAAATATGTGAACAAAAACTAGTTTGCTTATTTTTCTGGATATTGCAACATTTATTGAGTTTTGGTATCATTCAATTAAGATAAGTTTTGAGTATAATTTATTTAAAAGTACAGTATTAACTATTAACATGAATATCTGAAAAAATTTATTGCACGAATACATATAATTTTTAATTTATCTTATATGACTCGAAATTTATTTTCTCAGCTTATCAAATTTAGAACCTACTAAAGATATTCAGATTAAACCTTTTAATGATGTTTATTCTTGAATTTCTTTATTTGACATCTGTATTGTTCTTATGAAGAATAGTTACCACAATAAGGTGCCTCGGAGATTGAGAATTTATTGAAAATAATTAAAAATCTCGACTCTTAGCTAGCAATAATATTCCTATATTATTCCAGCTTAAATACTGTAATATAACTGTTGTTATTAAAAAAAAATTATAAGGAGAATAAAAAACTTACAATCATCACACATTCATAAATGTTCCATTTTTTTAATCAAGTACAAAATTATAAAATGTCCAATTAGCTAAAGCTTAATAATTTATATTTACAAAGAAAATAAAAAAATTATCTTTACAAACAAAAACTAAATCGAAACTTACATTTACAAGCACATATAGCGGCAAATGAATACTACAAGTAAATTGTACATTTAATTTAAAAAATACACCAAGTAATTACAAACCGATATTGAAAGATTCTTAATTCTTAGCATTACTAATAATGAAAGAAAAGTACATAAGTGTTCAAAAGATAAACCTAATATCGTTATAGTCTAGATAACGAATAAAACGCAAAAAAACACCGGGAAAACGAACCTTTTTGCGATGTCGTCGCATATCTTTAGGCGTCGCCAGGGTGATATCACAGAGATGACAGATCTGAGGTGTCACGGTGTCGTGTATGTGCGCGTGAACCTTGAGAGCAATGGCCGTCGTGAAACTCTTGCCGCACGTCGCGCACAGCAGACCGCAGTCACGTTCGTGTGTCTCCAGGTGGCGCTTCAAGCGATCCGAGCGGAAGAAACGTTTGCCGCACTTGTCACACGCGTACGGCATCTCACCTAGAGATACAGAAATCAACAAAGCACTGTGTGACGGCAATGAGCTTACAAAGCTATACATTATGAACAGCCTATTAGAAATAAATATCAATTATTAAGAACAATTATTACAAATGTTTAATATTTAATTTGTATGTCATTAACAAATATTAACATATGTTAGTTAATGAATCACTGTTAATAATAATAGAAAAATGATTTACACTAAATGTACTCAAAATAATAAGCACGCAAATGAATTAATATAAAAACACAAATAAAAGAAATCCAATTCAAAGACTTTTCAAGGACCGTAGGAACCCTGTTTAAATTATAACCCACTTACTATACACACGGTAAAATATAAAAAAGTTCTAAACTATTAACAATGCTGTTTATTCTAACACAATGTTTTATTTTATCCTTGCAAATTAGTGTCTATTAAACACATACTAAAGCAACATTGTAACATCAGAAAATAACAAAGTTTTAAAACATCTCTACTATTTAACAGCATTTATTATTAAGATTATAAAATAATTAAGGTTATAGTGAAATATATAAAAAAATTACGCCGTTACAAAATATCACGATATCTACAAGATACAAAACCAATAATTATTATAGTACCGTATAAATTTTACCCATAGTTAACGTACAAATTGTCATCAATTCACTGTAAATGTATGATTAAATGATTAGGAAAATTCAGTAATTTTACAACATTAAAACAACAATTAAATAATCATACCAAGATAATTGAGTTAACAATATAACAAGCGAAATACCACCACAGGAAGTAGAATTAGTTTCATCATACCCGTGTGAATGCGCGTGTGAATCTGCAGATGATAGTTGCGCCAGAACTGTTTGCTGCAGTAGCTGCACGTGAATTGCTTCTGCCCGGTGTGCTTCGCGATGTGGCGCAACATCGCCGAGTGACTGACACACGTGAAACCGCACAACTCACACGTGATCGTATGCGTCAACATGTGTTTCTTCCAGTGGTACCATCGCAGGAACGTCTCGCCGCACACGGTGCATGGATAGATGAAGCCGTAGTGTCGGCGCAGGTGATTGCGGAACTTGTCCATGCGACTGAAAGACTTGGGGCAATCACAGCACACGTAGGGACGTTCGTCGGTGTGAGCGCAAGTAACGTGACGCTTCAGAGAATGCTGACTAGACATTCCTTTATTACAAATTGGGCAGCTTAAATGTTTGTCGCCCCCGTGGCGCCCCCTTAGCTTCTTCTCCGACAGTGGCTCAATCCAGCTCTCTTCTTTAATCAGAACCCTTTCATATCCTTCATGAGCAATATCATTTGCAAGGTTCAGTTCTCCACCGTCAACATTATCTTTTAATTTCTCGTAAAATTCATTTAAACTGTCAGCCTTGTTTTTTACCTTCTCAACAAATACATCAGATGTTCTGCCAGAGAAAGACAATTCTTCTCCAACAGTGTTTGTATCACCAGTACTACAATGTTGTTCCCCAATCATATCTTCCGGCACATCCTTACTATCCAGTCTGCTGACTTCATTCTGCGCTTCATGATTTCTCTTGTGCATCTTCAATTCTGCCCGGCTGTCGAATGCTATTCCACACAAGCTGCAACAGTAGAGATCTCTATGTATCGTGCGCAGATGTGATCGAAGATGTTCGGACGACTCAAACACTGCCGTGCAATGTCTGCAAGTATGAGGGTGTTCGCTGCTATGCGTGGAAATGTGTCTGCGCAGCTTCGCAAACATTGCAAAGGTCATGTCGCACTTCTTGCACTGAAACAGACCTCGACTGTTTCTCTCACCGCCGAGATCCAACGCATCGGCCGAAAGTCTCTCAACTTTACGCTGCTCCAAATCCAACTTCGTCGCTTTCAATGCGAGTCGTTCTTCCACGGATTTCTTACGATACTGTCGCTTCATTCGAGGCACTTCTTGTTTAACCTTCATTTCGTCGTGAAGTCTCATGTGCCTGTAGAGCCATTTCTTCCTCTTAAACTTCTTTCCGCATTTCTCACATCGCCGTGTCGACCGTTTCGCTCTCTTCCCCTCTGCGTCGTCAGTGATAATCTCACTGCAGTTTATCTTCACTCGCAGTTTGATAGCGTGTGAGGTCCTCAAGTGATTCTGTAATTCATCATTACTAGACAGTTTCAATCCACACTGATTACAGCTAATCTCTCTTTGGTTTGACTGTGTTATTCTCTCACCATCAGATCCATCACTATCCATACCTATCGTACCTTCGCTGTCACAACTTCTTTCCTCGTCTTCTTCTTCACTTCCCCAATGCTTCGCATCCTTCTCTTCTGATTGGTTCATCATTTCAGTGACATCATCATCATCATGTGCCCTATCATCACCATAACCATCATCATTATCATCATTATCCAAGGAAACATCGCACTGTTCTTGTTTCACATTCATCTCATCACAATCAGGTTCAGTTTTAATGTTTGGCGCGGCATCTTTCTTCAACAGCAGGTAGTACGACGTCGGCTTTCGTCCACGCTTAAACTGGCCAACGCGATGCATTGAAGTCTCGCGCAAATCACAAACACTCAGTTGCGCATCTGCGTATATCTGCGGATTTGCGCATACATCTGCGATATTCTTGCTGATGTCGTTCATTTTATTGTCATCATCATAACCATCATTGCTATCTTCAACTTTAATCATGTTATTAGACTTGTGTATTGCTACGTGCTTCTTTAGCTCAACTCGACTATCACAGACTGTCTTGCATACACGACAGATGAAAATAGGCACTCTTGGTTTCTCATTTCCCCTATCATTTCCTTCTCTTTCCTCATCCTCATTATCCGACGCAGAAGTTTCGTCTTCTTCCACCATTTTGTTGTGCACCGTGGCTGTGTGCTCACGAATTTGCGCTCTATCTTCAAAAATCATCTCACACTTTCTGCACGAATACAGTCGGCCCTCGTGAGAGCGTTTCATGTGAGATCTGAGACTGTCGAAGCGTGTGTATCGTCCCCCGCATTTCCTGCACTCAAACGGTTTCACACGAAGATGGGTCGCCAGGTGTTTGTCAAGAGTGCGCTGTTTGTAGAACATCTTCGGACATTTCTCGCAACGCAACAACTTTCCCCCCGTCTCTGTCCGTCGAGTGTATTTTCTTTTCTGGCGAACTTCTCCCGATGATTCCACTGCATCAGTAGAAACGAGTGATGCTTGTGTAACCCTCAGGGTGGTACTATTAAACAGTTTCTTGACATGAAATGCAGACTTGATGTGATTGCGTAAAGCGAGTGCATTCGAGAGTTGTTCGCTGCTCAAACGGAAAACATTTTCCGTTGCTTTTTCACCATCTTCGCTTTTGACAGATTCCCCAGTTTGATGTTCACTGTGCATGATATCTACAAAACTTGATGGAGTGCTACTTGATACTATACCAACATTTTCAGACTTCAATACAGCTAAACGGCAAGGACTGATTGCTATTTGACTGATCGAATCCTGAGTTGTCTGCTGTTCTTGTTGGCTCGACTCTGAAAATCGCGTAACAAACTGAGAAGCTTTCATTTGTGATTTCATTTCAGAATGGTCGACGTTATTCACTGGCAAGCTAGTGTTGCTGACAGGCAACTTAGCTGTGTCGGCACTGGTGCCCAGATTGAGTCTCCTCTTCTTGTAGGGCCCACGTATGCGCGCCTTCTCAACCACTGGCTTCGGCGGACGAACACGATGAACACTGATATGCTTGCGAAGCTCCTGCTTGTTTTCAAACACTTCGTCGCACTTGATACAAGGATACGCCGCTGCAGTCACATGCGCGGTTTTAAGATGTTTGCGAAGTCTGTCACTTCGTGAGTACTTAGCATCGCAGTATCTACATTTAAATGCGCGTTCCCCAGTGTGTGTGACCTCGTGTCGTCTCAGCGTATCGAGCTTCGTGAAGCTCTTTCCACACACAATACACTGGCAGTGCTTGATGATGGCGGGACGTTTAATCCTAATTCGGTCTTTCTGCAGGGCACTCCTGTCCTTCTTCTTGTATTGATATGTCTTAATGATTGAGTGGGCTATACGCATGTGGCGTGTCAGTGTATAAGCACCCGGTAGTTTGATGTGACAGTGTGGACACGCAACCGTTCGATATTTATTGAGCCTCTTGATAATCCTCTCCAGTTTCTTTTGATGCATCGTCTTAGCTCTCAATCGGTCAGATTCAATGCGGCTCGCCTCATCCGCAAACAATCCCATTGGACGCTCAATAACCGGCGGAACTAAATCACCAACAACCTGCTTGACTACTGATGCAGGATCTAGAGCTCCACCAGTGTGAAGCGTTTCATCAAATGCAGCCGACAGCTTATCTTTGTTCATCATCAGGTTTATCTCTATCTCCGGATCACCGAGCTGTGCCGCAATCTCATTAAATGAGTTCTCTAGGGCCTCCCTTTCCTTCAGCAATCTTTCACTTTCTTCATTCTCAGATGGATGATAACTCTTACACTTTCGTCTGGCCAGGTGAAGCTTCAATGCGACGGCATCTTCAAACGTTTCCAGACAGATGCGACACGAGAACGACATATCGTTATGTCGCGTGTGCAGATGCACCCTCAGTTTGTCTGAACGAGTAAATGTTGCACCACAATGTCGGCACACATACGGACGTTCCCCGGAATGAACCAACATGTGTCGCGCAAGTTTATCCGTCTTAAAGAAGCTCTTTCCACAAATCGTGCAGAGAAGCGTGTTTTCTCCCGTATGGTTGCGCACGTGCACGATGAGCTTCTCCTTTGATCTGAACTCTGCGCCGCAGTCAGTGCACGAGAATTTTGTGTATGCATCGGCTGGAACAGAAAACACATCACATTCTTCCACTGTCAACATTCGATGTCCGTTGAAGTCTTGTTCTGAAGAGCTGTTCATGTTTAAGAAATCACCCATTGGTGCATCACTTTCCACATTGTGCACAGTGGACATGTGATGCTTGAGCTCCTCTGTGTTCGTAACCATAGCGTCACAAACTGGACACATACAACGTGGCTCAGCTTCCAGCAATGCTTTCTCTGACGAATCAAGAACATCATCCATCATTCCACTGATACAGGTCTTGCCGTTGCTACAAGACTGCTGCGGATCACCACCTCGACTGACTGGTATACCATCTTGATGATCAGTCGTCCCGGTCTCGTCATGCGAAACTATATGCTTCTGCTGAGATGGACACAGAGAAACTTTCTGTGTTTTAGAATCAAACATTTTGCTGTTACATTCATCAGGTGATGACAAAACAACAGAACTGACATTTGTCTCAAGTTGCTCATCATATTTCAACAAATCCCCAGATATTCTTCGCTCTAGTAGCCTGTCAGCGTGTTCAAAATGTTGTGGACTTAAAGAGACTCTAGGTAGCTGTGTTACACAGCTGTGGTTCTCTGCTAACTTATTCTCAGGTACCACAAAACGAGACGCCATCAAACTTCTGTCATATTTTACAACTTCAGCTTTGGCCTGTATGCTGATTAGCTTTTCCAACTGAGACAGTGTCATATTGTGCTGACCTATCTGAGGAGCTTCTGGACTGGTACTGTACTTTTTCACGTCTGACACAGGTTCGTTCACAAACTTTATTGGTAAAGAAACAGTCGACAGACTATTGTACATCAGTGATAGGGGATCGGTAGATGGTGCACAACCCTTCATGGTTTGCTGAATATTAGGTGAACTAATAAATGGTGACGACTCAGAATCAACTGATGATCGACAGTACTCCGGTATTATATGACTACCATGCATATTTGAAGAGCTGTCGAACTTCAAAGACTGTGAAATATTATCAGGTAACCCGCTGTACTTTGAAGTTTGTGTAACAGCTAAATGACCGTCATATTTTTTAGACAGATTTGCAACAGTTGAATTGTCGAATCCTCCGCTGATAACGGACGAAGGTCTAGAAAGGCCACTAAGGTTGTCTGCCGTGCAATTAAACAACATTGCTGATTTCTGTGCAGGAAAAATTCTGTTCTGTCGACATCCATTCTGATTCGTAAGATTCTCGGGAGAAAATGCATTTCGTTCTGACGCGTTGGTCTCATGCATGCTTCCCCGCGAAGACATCGCTCGTTGTGATGCGCTGTTTGCTTGTGAAGCCGCATACTCGTAATCCAAAAAGTTTGCAGAGTTTCCTGCATTATTAGCTTGATAGGCACCGGGTGAAAAAGTTCTCTGCGATAAGGCTGTGGCTTGATTGTCCATGGGCACGGGCACCGATGACGAGAAAGTCTGCGGTGAAAATGTTAGGCGATCATCAGTCACCGCGCGGTGTGTTACAGCCGCTGCGGCAGCTGCAGTCGCTGCTCCAGTCACTGATTGGTAGCTGTTTAACAATGCCGAGATATTATTAATATGATCAGTTTGTCGCAGATTCAGCGGCAAACTGTCCTGAAGAAAGTGCTGCTGGCGATCCGCTGCCTCATTCAACAGATGCATCCGATGGCTGGGCAGCAAACCGAATGGCAGAAACATCTGCTGGGAACTACTTGGTGTTTGATGCAGGTTTAGCGGCATGCCACTGTTGTGAGTGAAAGGAAAGCTGGTTGCAATCTGACTGCCGATTGACTGACT
>JAQFZK010000535.1:0-10468 GCA_034695905.1 Fridericia nemoralis | reverse complement strand
GTCTTTTTACTCCTTCCTTTACTAGCTTTACCAGTCACCTTCAGATATTGACAAGCCTTCACCCAATCATCTTCTTGACACAAGAATGATGTTTTGTAGGCGGCTAAATGCAGTTTGGTTTCCATCATCATTCTGTTACGTTTATATTTTCTAAACATTTCATTTTTCAGTTCACATTGAATCCACGATATGAAATTTAGTTACAATATTTTCAACCAATAAACAATAATTGCTGTGGATAATGTTCAATTTATTCGCTAGGTGACACTGGTGTCCTTTCCGTTCTATTGAAAGAGGAATGTTTTTTGTTCGTCATTACGACCGTTACGCTAGATGTCACTGCTGTTTTTGTTGTTAGTTTCGAGTCTTTCGCTAGATGTCACTGGTGCTTTTAATTTTTCTTAAATTGCGAGTTCTTCGTTGGATATCACTGGTATATATTTATATTTGTTTTAGTTGCGAGTCTTTCGCTAGATGTCATTGCTTTTGTTATTGTTTAGTTGCGACTCTTTCTAAAATGTCACTGCTGTATTTTTACTTTTGTTTAGTTGCGAGTCTTTCGCTAGATGTCATTGCTGTTTTTGTTGTTTAGTTGCGAGTCTTTCGCTAGATGTCACAGACGAAACATCTTTCTACTCACCAGATGTCAGTCAAGTGTTCAACCTGCCTTCCTATGAAGATGTCGTTAGCGCCCAGCAGACATCCAGCGATACAACCAACGATACACAGACAAATTCAACCACCCAGGAAGGTCAAGGTCATGACCTCATTTCTCCTCCAGCCTATGAAGAAGTTCAAGGTCAGACACTAGATCAGGTGACAATAATTTCAGCCAATCAGAACGCTGTGAATTCGTATGACGGTGAGAGCTCTGACCAACCAGAAATCATAATCAGTCCACGTGACCTACAGCTGCTGCTCACTGATTCGCTGCAGCCGTTCGACCAATCGCAGAGCGTCTTGTCTCCGCCCCCGCCTCCATATGAACCAATCTGGGTTGCCGACTGAGATAATATGCATATTATAATTCTCGTCTTGCCGTTATAGGATTGTTACTAAGAGTATTATGAATTATGTATCTGTTGTTTGTTATTGTTGTGTTAATTATTTTATTGACTGATTAGCAAGTTGTGATAAAGACTTTATAAAGTTGTGCGCTCCAAGATCACGGAAAAATTCTTTTTTCCTGTGCTATTTTCAAGTGAACCCCTTCAAAAACATGAAAGTGCCACCCCCCAAGATGAAAGTGCCACCCTCAAGATGAAAGTGCCACCCCCAAGATGAAAGTGCCACCCCCCAAGAAGGAATCCTGGCTACGCCATTGGTCGGTCTAATATCTATGTTGACAGCTATTGATTAATTTATTACTCCTATTGTTTATATATTTGTATATATTTTTTATGTTTTTTTTACTTTATACTTGAAGTTGTAAATAGACTTGAATCGGATTTACAACATTATTTGCTCGCTCAGTGCGTCACTACATTATGTCTTTCGTAAATCTTTTAACGGGACAGAAGAGAGAAGATTGATTGATTGATTGATTGATTAATTGATTGATTTGGGTATACCGGCATGTCAGCACAAAGAGGCTATATTGCGCCAGAACATCAAGATATAAAATCTATAAAGCTATAATTAGATTACGGGAAATTTATTAATATGTTGAAACCAATTGACTCAGACACATAACAGCAGTAAAATTGACAATTAAAGCCGAGAGAGAAGGGAGAAGATTATTTTTTCTATTTCAATGATTATTCTTGAAGTTGAATGTAATCGCAACAAATACTTGTGTCAAGGTTCTCTGTGAGTTTGCTGGGAGGCGTCCTGCCTTTCTCTGAGGATCACGAAACCTTCAAACTCTGTGTGTTATACACATTTGCGATAAATTACAACATTATTTTAAAATATTCCCTAAATCAACTAACCTAAGAAAGCTTAACCTCTTGTCCCTATCCCTGCCCTACCATAACTTTGAATCCTAACTCTCATTGTTACCGCAATAAATTATTATTTAGTAGAATAGATACTGCTCTCATTTGTTGTAAATATGTACACACTCAGATTCGTTCTTCTGTAGGAAAGGTTTGCTACTAACGCTGCCGGGAGACACTCTTATCTGAGAGAATTTTGTGTCAAATGTCTGATGGTGCAAATTCTTTCAAAGCTCGTAAACCAAATGAGACTAATCATTGTTCAAGATTGTCATGATCACTAGCAAACACAATACGTATTTTAGAGAACTATTTAACCATCACAGAATTTCAGGGGTAGTTAAATGTTTCAAGGCTTATTGATAAGGAGTTATAAAATGTAGAGACAATACATTACACTGACCACCATGTGACTTACAGAGGAAGGAATGTCAAGTATCTGATAAAGTTTGACGCTGTATTCAGTAGCGGGAAATCATGTTTGACGCTTCTGTGACCCATTCTATAATTACTGCATAAACTCGGTTCCTATATTGTACTTAATTTAACGCATTTGTGTAATGAAACATTATATGTCATATTTATTGTAATCTTCAGTTAATGTACAGTTTATAAAGTAGCAGCGTGTCTACCTATACTTGGAATAGTCGTTTATAAATGGTTAGAAATGGTTATAAATGTAAGAAATGTTCGTTTATAAACGAGACAAGTTGTATCGCGAAGCGATCATGTGTCGAGGAGCGATGGTTCAGTGGTCTGTTGTCCTACTCTCATTCATGAGGTCGTGGATTCAAATCCGGGCGTCGTCGAAAAAAATCGATCACGAAGGTATTTCATAAAAATGACTGCCATCGCCTTGTATCCTTCAGCACGGTCCTTACTCGGCTGCTAGGTTCATCGGATTGTTTGTGCAATACGGTTACTAATTGCCTTTCTACAAATATTTATGTTTTGACGCTTATTGTAAATCACGTGCAGAAATATGCGCAATCTGGTGAATTATTTTGTATAACTGTTTACTAACTGTTAGGCGTTAGGGTGTTCGCATCTCGCATCATCAACAATTTACAGAATATCATAAAAATAGCGGAGTCACGGAGTCTAAAATATTTCGCGGAACTCTGCAAAAAATGTCTGACTCCGTATTTTACGAATGTAATTCATTTCAATTTAATCCAATATTAAATCAAATTTTTTTCACTGGGTAACTTTCACAATTATTAGACTATGTTTGCTCCTTAAAAGTTTACAGATATATTAGGAACAGAAGGGCAGTCTGAGATGGCCTCCGATAGGACACCTGGTGCACAGTAGCGAAGAATACTGTTGATAATTTATGTTTGGAAACATTGATTTCTGCAAAATTCAATAAATCGTAGAAAACTTAATTTTCAATCAACAATTTAAAGAATTAACAGAATTTTGCAAAATTTGTCAGAATTCTGATTTCTAGCTGCAATAAGTTAAACATTTCGCCCTAAAAACCTCACGCTTGGCCTTATTGTCCTTGACCTTGACCCGCTTGACCTTATTGCAAAGAATAATCATGTGTGTTATTGTAAAGAACTTGCTGTCAAGGTGTGAAATTAAAGATAATTAATTATTATCATTAGGATTACTATGCAGGAGCGGATTCAGATGAGCGATTGGGGCCGATTGCCCCCCGCCCCTGGAAGTCTAGACAAACATGTTTATTTTCGATATTCACCACATTATATGCTATAAACATCACTTTTGAGCTTGAAATAATTCAAATTGCCACCCCCCTCTCCCCCTAGAACCGAACCAATTTGCCCCTAGATTATAATTCTGGATCCGCCCTGTTACTATGAGTGTGTATGTGTGTAAGTGTTGTGTTTGTGTGTGTGTGTGTGTGTGTGTGTGTGTGTATGTGTGTAAATGACAACGACGGTGTAGTGCTGATCTGTTTGCGTGGTGCAGTACTGCCTTTAGTTATCACTCATCCCACTCTATAGACTACTGCGTTGTTGGACATCACGGTTTTAATGAACACTGCAGTTTACTCGTCAAACTGACTCTATTATGTACATAGGTACTCATTTGTATTTGTTTCATTTTATTATATTCTCAAATTTGTTGTCCTCTTGCCTCTACATATCATACATAGATATTGACAACACTCAGTACTCGCAAGGTAGTCCACACACAACCTATCTCATTTCTATAGTGCAATTCGTTGTAATACGCTGTTGTCCACCTAGTGAGAACATTGGAATCTCACGACATACGCCGCTGCGTAAATGAATAATTTACAACAGGGTTGAAGTGAGCAGTGAACTGTTTGAAGAGTTCAGGTAAGTTAATCCTTTGACGACTCTCTGAGTCAGTGTGCTTGATCATACCCTTCAGTGTCTCGTGCGAGATAGCAGTGGAACGCACATAAATCAAGCTACATCAAGTGACGTCAAGTTACGGCAAGTTACACCAGGCCCGTATTAAGGGGGTGGGGGGTTGGGGGTTGACACCCCCCCCCCCCCGAAAGGGAATTTTTCTTCTCATTTCCAATGCATTCCACAGTAGTTAGCCACATATTTCATTGTAATCTCCCCCCCCCCCCCACACCCCGGAAAGAAATTTTCTTGCTAAAACCTCCCCCGAAAGAAATTTCTGTTTACCGGGGCCTGAGTTACATGAAGTTCGATTAAGTTTTTGATTTACTTGCGCAATTGATTCACTCAGTTACAAAACAAGAACCTTGATGTAATGATGTTTAGGAAACGAGGAGCAGTAATAAAATAATATTTACATCTAGCAACGTCACTATTCATAAAAATGCGTTGACTTTTCGGTCAGTATCTAAACAAGATTTAGTGCTACTATGGCGATTACTCCTCCAATTCAAGGAGCTTGATTGACCGGTATCGGCCTTGATTTCAAATTTATCTTCCTCTCCAAGAATTGCTTGTCTAGGACCCCTCTCGTTGTCCGAATTGGGTTGAATAATATGGCATTGATTTCATGAAATACTTCGCATGAACTGTTCAATCTAAAAAACGAACAAACTATTAGTTTTAATCAACTCCAGATCTGAGAGTTCTACCAGAACTAACTGACCCGGGGGGGGGGGGGTGTCTGTTCATTGTGACGGCACAGGCGGAATGGTGATTTGTGACACGTGTGGTGTGGTGAGCAGTCAAAATTGTCAAACATTGTGTGATGTCGTATATCAACAGCCTCTAAACTTTGATTGTTTTTGTTAATATTATCATGTAACAGAATCTCACACAAATGTTATATTATATAAAGATAAAACAAAGACAAACGTAACATTTATTTTAGACAGAAATCATTAAACTTGTATTAAATATGTAAGGTTAATTTTTATTGAGTAATTGCAAACAAAAATTGCTTTAAAAATACATATCTAGATTATGTTTAACTCGGCTTTAAAGTTGAATTGTGCTTTAACATTTGCAAAGTAATAAGTTAGTTGTATGTTTTTGGAATGTGTCTTGATCTTTTGACAGCATGTTTTCCAATGGCAAGTTCAGAAGTGTCAATCGCACCGGTAATGCAGAGGAAAAGCAAAAGACAGAAGTCTTTTCAAATTCTAACCAGACATGATTCTAGTTCAAGTGAAAGTGATGACAGTAATGATGAAGATTATCTAAAACCTTCAGCTAAACAACAGAGAGGTATGATCTGAAATATTTCCATGTAAATTCTTATTAGTTATGATGTAATGTACTTCTTAATTCTTTGGAACTCTCTTTCCTTTCTATGCTGAAATGAAGAGAATGAACGAGGGCAGAGAAGGTTGGAGTGTTTCTGTGACATTGCAAATGACAGGGAAGTAATGATTATGCAGAATCTCTTGTAAGCTTTACTTTTATGTAATGCCGGAGTGAAATTAAGCAATGGTTTACATAATTATACTTATGCAATATTTACTTCTTTACTTTATTTCAATACTTGTTTACTTGCGATGTCCACTACAGGTGCAAGTCTATTTTGTTCACTATGTGTTTAATTTCAGTTGTTAGTCTTAGCATTTCAGGCTTGACTGGCACTTTTGGTGCACGTTTTCTATAATTATTGATGTTTGTGCCAGATTTTTTCTTCCTATTGTATAGGTGCAATTTGGTTAACAAATTGCACCAAAATAGTCATGTAAACAACAATTCACGACTACTATATTAGTCAATCTTATGTAAGAAGCAAAATTTCTTTGTCTCTTTAGGGCAGTGGTTCCCAAATGGGGGTTCTCGCACCCCTGGGGGTCCACGAAGGGGCTGGAGGGGGTCTGCGGACAGTTTAACAAAATGATAATATAAAAAGTCTAGAAAATATAACACGATAATATGCGACCAGACGGTCTACAGTTTCTTGAGAGATCGCGAATTAAGTTTTCTGTGAAGCTTCAATATATTTAGGGGGTCCGCGGGATCCCTGGTTAAAAAAAAGGGGTCCGCGACTCAAAAAAGATTGGGAACCGTTGCTTTAAGGGCACATAATTATATACAGAAAAATTTAGGTTTTACATTCTGTGCTTGCTTGACTGAGAAAGGAATATTACTTAGCTAACACAGGTTTTAACAGATTTTAATTCAAAACATTTGATTACGATTTCAGGCAATAGGGACCCAGATCTTGATGTCTCGTGTCAAGTGCTGGACAACAGTTCATGCAGAAAGGGCCAGCCTTCAAAAACTGCCAATTCTACATCTACAGGTAAGGTTGATGTCACATTCTATTAACTAATTTGTGCCATATAATTATATATTTTGAATTTTAAAAGCTGCACATATCCAAGGTGACTTAGTTATACTATATGAAAACAGGTTCAAGATGTAAAAAATAGTTACCATTTTACACTTGACCTTCATATTCAAGTGTATTACTATAACTAGAATATTTCTTTGTTGCCTTCAGAGTGTTTGTAAATAAAGTGATATCAATTCAAGTAAAAATTATATGAAGTGTTTTGCATCTTTTTATTTTGCATCTTTTTACGTTGTCTGAGCTTCAGTGTGGGATGTTGTAAATTTGAAGTGGGGGTTGGCACAAAATTTACTGGGGGTCAAACTTTAACTCCTTAGCGGAAGAATCGACAGTTTTCTACTTTAACTTGTGGGTCTGCCAAATAAATAATGTTGGAGCATAAGTGTGGAGGGGGGGGGGGGAGGGTAGCCACAGCAAAATTGTTATCGAGCAGGGTAGGGGTGGCATCCACGGTTTGAGTAGGAGGTTGATTTTATAGTTGGGGTGGAGGTTCAAGTCGATGTATGTTAGTTTAGGGGGGGGGGGGGAGTTGAAAACCGACCCCAGGGTGATTTTTTTCTGAAATAGGGGAGTCGACATTTCTAGTGGGAGGTTCAATCCCCTCCAGCAAATCCCACAGTGCTGGGCTCTGATCTCTCCCTTAAACTGTCTTAAATTGAGCTTCTGGTTACACAGATATTTAGCCTGAACCTTGTGTGAAAATGTCAGTTGACCTTTATAGCTGGATAGCTACTACCAAGTATTTGCCTTGGTCTACAGATGCAACAGGGCAAATGAGCATGTCCGAGATTGAGTAAATGGGAATAGAATTGCCTGGACTACTAAGCCAGGTTGGGGCTCAAGCTTAGAGGATCTGTCAATGAATGAAGCGACTGCTTAACTAACTCTTACAATTCCCCTGCTGAGTGAAACTAAATTAGGCTAATTTGGTTACATGACATTATTTCAATTATGTTAATTCAAGTAAATTTGACAAAAAACGGCGTATTGAAGTAAATTATCGTTATTCACTTGATATTTGGCTTTTGGATGGATTAGGTGGAAATAAATTACTTAAATTTAGCAGTCGATATTTTATTACTTTTGTTATTGTGACTTTGTTTAAACAGGGCCAAGAACAGTGTGGAGTAAAGAAGAGAATGCCGAGATGCTAAAGTTCTTCAAAGAGAACATTCAGAATCAGAAGCGACCATCAAAGCATGACGCTGAGCATGCACAGAACATGTCTCTACTTCTGAAGGACAAAGATTGGAAACAAATTAGAGATCGTGTTAGAACCATGTGGATTGCAGGAGCAAAAGTGTGATGCATCGTTGGATTGTAATAATAGACATGTTTGCATGAAAATGGTTTAAGTTTTACAATTATTAGCTGATGACTGCATGTTGTTACTGTGTGTTATGAGTGACAGCCGTTAGAAACATTGTGTGACTATTAAAAGTGATCTTTTATTTTGTGAATGTAATTATTGTAAATAGTTAAGCAAATTGAATGTAACGAAAGGCATTTATATGATGTGTAGTGGATAGCTATGTCTACTGTTACAGTATGTAATGGGTGAGAGCTGTTAGAAACATTGTGTGACAATTAAAAGTGTCCTTTTATTTTGTGAATATAATTATGAATAGTTAAGCAAGTCTAGTAAAACGAAGGACATTTTTGTCGAGTATAGTTTATAGCTATGTTTGCTGTTACTGCGTGTAATGGGTGAGAGCTGTTAGAGACACTGCGTGAATATGAAAAGTGTTCCTTTATTTTTATTAATTTCATGGTGAATAGTTAAGCAATTTCAGTGAAATGAAGGATATTGTTTGTAATGTGTAACTAATAATTCTGAAATAATAACATAATTTTTAAACTTTTAATTAGTTTGTTATTTATGAACTAGACATTCCACCTTGATTAAGCATACATGTTCTACTCTGTAGGTTATCCACGGGTTGATCTCCCCATCAGCCCTTTAGCCTGAAGCAAGCCTAACTAATAACAACTAATAAGTAACTAACTGGTGTTCACTGAAACGCAGCCAGTGCTTGTTAGTTTAGCGTTGTAACATGCCAACTACTACCAAATTCACTGCTTCAGTGGTGGTGATGGTCATGCGTCGACAGATCCGTCTGCGATCTGGGACCCCACCGCCCCCGGCTTGACACAGGATATGCTCCCATAGCTTTAGCAGATCGGCAACTTCGACAGGGTCATTTCAGAGATCCAGTGGTTTGAGGTCAATGACTATGGTTGTGGAAGTTAAGAAGTGTTTGTTGTCGTGGTTATGAATTTTACTTAGAGGACAAAGTGGGGATGGATGTTGTTCTGGATTAATGTTGTTTAGGTATGAGACGAGTATGGGTGACATGTTGGTGCGTAGTTGAGCAAGGATTCTTCTGGTTTTTCTGGGTGGGATGAGTTTGGTCTTGCTGACTGAAGGTGGTAGTGCCTCTATGACAGATTTGTTTTCATATTTTTGCAGCTCAGATTGTACTGATTGGTGTATAAGGAAATAGGAAATCTGTCGAATGCCTGAAATTGGCATGGAATCTAGATATTCCTTGATTCTACACACTGTAGAATCTATATCCATTATCTATATCCATTAAATGAATCAAGGGCTTTTTTTTCCTGTTGTCCTTAGCTTCGAAAATTATCCCGGCTATTATATATGCATTACAGTTTATTTACAGTTAAAAGAGAATGAAACTAATGTTTTGTGCACAATTAATCTTTTTTCAAGCTCATTTTCAATATTTGAAACAAAACGTGACTTCGCTGAGTTGATGACTCAGCTGAGTTAATAACTGGCTGATTGACTGAATTATTGAATAATCAGATTGACCGACATGCTGACTCACAAATACTGATATACATATACACAACGTGAGAAAAAAACAAACATACTTACTGGCTGATCGATTGATTTAACTGACTGTCAGAGTGAATTACTGTTTAGAAGACAAACTGATCAGACTGTCCCACAGTCTGACTGATTATCTTAGAGCCTGACGGAGTACAAGACTGCCTCACAAATTGATTAAGCTATTGAGTGACACAAAGGCTAAGAGACGGGCTAAGAAAAGGACACAAATAGACATGATATGCAAACTATACCTAGTCAATAAGTGACTTATTTCTCAATCACTCAGTGACTTATTTGGAAAAGCCTACTAATTAGTCTGATTAACTGATCACTGTGGCTGACTAAGACAGACTGACACTGATAGTGACTGACTGAAATCTTCTTAAATACACTTATTCCTTTTCAATTGTAAACAAAAGTAATGTTTGTATTAAGAAATTTTACATCCTTTTGAATATGATAAACACCGGCATGGGTTAATATTTGACCGAGTGGATGAGTACAATACGACGTACCTTACGGAAACATTACATGTACCCGTATAGTACGTCCGCGTTGTACTCATCCACTATCTTCGTTGTTAGCTCTGCCTGTGCATTGCCCGGCTAGAAATAGGCCTATAGGCCTACACAGCCAGTGCTCGGAATTGTACCCGCATTGCTGTCTACTGACCGATGGACCTTTAAAATGTAAATTATGCAAATTGCAATGGATAACGAATGTGATTCGTTGACGGGATCCATTCAGAATGTCCCCGTAAGGTCCTTTTTTCAACAAACTCCGATTTTTCTGAAAAATTAACTGACCAATCAGAAAAGGCCAAACTTTCTCTCTATGTTGTTGTTTTTCTAAAAATAATGCAATTTCTGGTTCAAAATCGGCGTCGAAGTCAAACTAAGAAGTACCCGCTTGCGATGATTGAAACTAACGGCAA
>JAQFZK010000534.1:0-10481 GCA_034695905.1 Fridericia nemoralis | reverse complement strand
TTTGGGGCCCCCCCCCCCCCCCACTCACGAAGTGGCGCCGGCGCTACTGAGTGCAGTGGTACATTTTTCTTCAAATTTACCCTGCAGCGAGGGGTCCTGCGTGTTAGCTGTCTCAATCCCAACGGATGACATCCAGTTTGAAAGTATTTAAGCTGTTAGAAACTATTATTGATTTATAGACAGTGCTGAGAACAGCCCCTTGAGGAAAAGTTGCTGTATTTTTTGTTTTTGAGGCTCTATCGCAGTAATTTCTAAAAAAGACTGGACTACCTTTTTGCTCATCAACACTTTTTATACTTCATTTACAAACTACGTCAGATACAAAGTTGCATATTATTTACAAAATGCTAACCCTGTCACTCAAATAAACTCTCTATTCTAAGAGCCGCTCGAAAGCGAAATTAAATGTGCTGAAACTTTAATTGATATAAGTCCAGTGCTTAAAGTAAGAGGATCCAGGGGGGGGGGCGATCCCCTTTTCTCCCAAGAATTTGATCGGACCCCTCCTCCCTCTAATTTATGATACTTTAACAGTATGGGCCCTCTCCTTCAAAGGAGAGGGCCCATACTGTTAGACTCACAGACTAGAGACTCACAGTTGTGAGTCAAAACATTGACTCACAACTGTGGGCCCTTCTCCATTTGGGTCACCCTTTTTATTTGAACCACTTTAATCACTGTTGTAACAGCAAGCCTAACTATAAACATGACCGATATGACAGGCAGTAATTGTTTGAATAATTGTTCAGTTCTTGTTGTTATAGCCGGATAGAAAACATTGATACATATATTATATTGTTAGACCAGAGATGTCTGAAAGAGATGACGTTCAGACGAGTGATGACTTCAAAACGTTCTGTCAGCAGCTTCTAGAACTGTCAAAATTGAAGTCTCTGCGAGAATTTAGAACGGGCAGCAACGTTGACATCGAATGCTGCAATAATTACGCGGCTGGTTTTGGTCTTAACTTAGAAATCATTGATGAAGATCACATGATCTACTCTCTGGAAGATTTCGCCTTTTCAAAGTCACAGCTTGTCCCGACTTCGTGCGGAAGAGATATTGTCAGAATTCACACCGAAGACACGCGCCCAGGCTACGTGAAACTGATCAAAGAGGAAGATAATACGGAAGTTGTGAGAACGCAATTCGACTGCGATAGTACACCGCATGGACCTGCTGAGCAGCCGTCATTTTCAGTCGTCTGTAATACTCAGTTCGATTTAACGCATTATTCTGATGTATTATTACTTGACTATCGTTATAGAAAACACGACATTGTTTATGCCATACACAGTCCTTACTGGCCGTCGGAAGCGTATGAGTGGATCACTCGTACCCGTAACCACGACTGTCCACCAAAGTCCGTCATCAAAAAAGTAATTCGTTCTGGATGTGACTTTGTCTGCGTGTCTCATAAACTCAGTCCTACTGCCGACAAGGGAAACGAATGGAGATTTTCGTTTTCTTTAGCCGAAAGGCGAATCATAAACAGATGGACAACTTCACAGAGAATAGTCTACAGAACGTTGAGATTAATCAACAAGATGATACAAAAGAAAACAAGCATCAAAGGGACAGAGTCACATTTGTGCACATATTATTTCAAAACGTTAATGATGTGGGCATGTGAAGAGCTACCAGAGCAGTATTGGACGGAATATGCTTTGCTTCCGACTACATGTATTTTATTGTTAGAAATGAGTAAATGTTTGAAAGTAAAACGGTGTGCAAACTACTTCCTTCCGAGTAATAACATGATGGACCACTTAATAGACACTGATCTGTCCTCGGAAATCGATGACTTGAGCAAGACAGCTTCAATGTTTGACATACTGTCTGCTGCAATTGATGCTAGTAATCTGCAGGAAATGGACGCTAAAACTCACAAAATTATTACTCATTCGAAGCATTGGATTAATAGATATCTTGTTATCTTTGATCACGTTCACCAGGCTGTTGAAAATGATAACAATAGTCATTCTGCACAATACAACTCAGTTCTAAGTGGTGCTGTGTGTACAGAATTGTGGGACGTTTATCAAGGAATAAGTTATCATCACCTTTCCTCTTCGGTTGGTAATGGATTTAAACAAAAAGTTGCTTTACGAAAAGCTAAACAACACTTTTACAAAGCACTTAACCAGTTTAAATCACCACAAAGCTTTTCCGGTGACGTGAATTTCGATATTTATCTTTTGAAATCTCTGTTCCTCGACTACGATGTAAAATTTAGAACAATTGACGGTAACTTCGGAGTTTGTTCCGATGTTGAGTATGAACTTGCGGTCGGTAAGGCACCGGAGAGTGATTCAAGTACGAAAACTAACCATTCACGCAAAAAGGACATTGTTTATGATCGTGCTAACACGTCAGAAAATTCGGCGGAGTCATTCAAATCTGCATATCAAAGAATTGAGTCATGCAACCGTAACGAAGAAACTCCACTCATTACTGTTAATGAATTTTATGACGCTCATATGAAATCATTTGCAAGAACACAATTATACAAAAGTTGGCCAGGACGAAGTCCGTCAGTCAACGTGTCTTGGTTTATAGCAAAAGCCTATCTGGTCAATCTAATCTACACATCTCACCGAAACTGCAAAGCTACTATCAAAGCTTGCTGTCATTTCATGAGAGTTTACGGAAACAATATTGGAAACTCTGTTCTCGCTGACAGATCACTTCCAGTGCTACTGGCCACTCAGTGGGCAAGCATTTATGACGAAGATATCCAAACTGTTTTGGGTTTCTATTCGCTGTACCTGTACCTTTCGAATGATAGAAAGAAACGCTGTTCAGTGTGTCTTCCTGTCAATCCAGTACTCTTTATTCTCTATCTGAGATTACGCTGTATATTCTATGATCTCACTCACGAGGAGACAGCAGTAACAGATTTAATTGAGTGTGTGAAGCACTGCGGCGCCTATCATTCGACCAGTCTACAATACCGTTCGGGTAATGGACTCCTATCCACAGCTTTTCTCACACATTACCTACGCTTGGAAAAAACAAGGCAAGAACCTCTTTATGTGCGGTGCTCCATGCAATAGCTATCACTGTTTATACTTAATTATTAATCGACAGACAGTTTTTAAACCAAAACTGTATTCAATGGTCATTGGACCCTATAGGCCTACAGCCCTCGGATTTTCACTTAACGTATTTAGATTTTCCATACACCAGACAGTGGCGTAAGTGGTAACTAGACATTTCCAGACGGGGGGCAGCGGGAGAGAGATGCTGGGGTATAAGAATCTTTATGAACTTTTAAAGCCATTTTAGACACTGTTTTACGACTGTTGTGTTTACGGCGGTCACAATTTTCTTAACATGTTTATATTAATGTGTAAATGTTTCATTTTCTGTTGTTAATATGACATATAATTATCTAGCGACCTCTTTTTCTTCATTAGATCTATTTATAATTTCTAAAACTTCAAAAATCCTTCATATGCACAATGTCATTGGGGGAAGGTTCAGGGGGAGGGGGGAGGGAGGTGCAGAGCAGACGTCGATTTGGGGAGCAGCAGCTGCCCCATAAATGGGGGGAGACAATTGCCCCCCCCCCATGCCCCCTCGGTTGCTACGCCACCGACACAAGATAGAATTAAGGCACTATCTTCATTATACTATTAAATTGTATTTAGGTGTATGAGTTCCAAAACACTTGCTACGTGGGATTAGTGTACCATACTAACAATCGCTGGGGGTGTTTCGTTTAGAAATATATGTTAGAAGTGTATGTTATATGTTAGTGTAACAGTTGCCAGTTATATGCAGTTGGCTGGCTGTTTTAGGCAGCCAGCTCGATAGGTACTATTACTCTTTAAAGAATTGAGGTTGATTTTTATCTGTTTGGTATACCCTCGTCAACAGTTTGTAATTGCTAGATATTAAGAAAAATAACTTGCACAAACTCAATATTCATTACAATATAATTTACGCTGTACGTTACCGTTGTACAAATAATTATCTAACAATAGTATTTGATTATGTTTAAACTTTTGTTATGTTGGATGTTCATGAAATAAATCGTTCTTCTTCTTCGCTAGGTGTGCTTAGTTTAATAACACTCGCTAGTTGAATTTAGTCCACTAACACTCACTCAGTGTGTTTACTTTAGTAGAACTCGATGTATAGTTGTGGAAAGTTTAATACCAGGCTACTCGATATTCGCTAATCGTGAATCTGAAATAGAAACCACATGTTTATTTTTTATAAAGTCAATAGTAAAGTAAATAATAAAGTGCTTAAATTTTGAAACGGTTGCTATGTATTAATTTTACAGTGTTTAACAGTCGCTGGGTGTGAATAGTTTATTAATACTTGCTAGTGAGGTTAAGTTTATTAATACTCTCGATCTTGGCAAGTTTAATTTAGTAACAAATTGAGAATAGCAATAAAAACAAATGTCAATAAAATCCATAAAAATACAGTTTAAGAGAAACTCAGTATTAGAAGTATTTAGGGAATGTCCCAAACGTGTTAGCATAAATTACGGGCATAAACGGTGATGATTTCTGTTGTTCCAGTTGTTGCATGGTCCACAGAAGTTTTTGCACTTCTAACTTATAGTACAGTTGAACATAATTATTATGAACGAAGAAATACAGAAATTTTAGTTTATAATAAGTTCACAGTCTAGTAGGCTAGCCCCACAACAAAGCGTAAATGGAATGGATGAAATCGACTCTATAAATCACTTAGGCACTGGTTTTACATGACTAATACACAATGAAGTTTTCTGTCATTAATTGTTTTAATAAATAACATGCACATTCGTCTTGACCTTTATAATAAATTTATATCCAGCAACAATTAAAATACAAAAGGCTTAAGGATCATATAAAAAGTCGTCCAAAAAGTAGTTTAAACATATATATATATATTTCATACAATAATTTTTATCTATGCTCGATGATCTATGAATCTAGTCACTTTCATTCAATCCCTCTGAGTGTATGTGTACTTAAATACAACCTCAATTAATTAACACAGCAGCATGCATTGCCAGTGAATTGTCTCATAAACGTGATTGTTAATTAGAAAACAGAAGCAACACAGAAGAGGACAATGTATTGTTCGTCAACCAATAATTCTAGGACACAACAATCTGCAAGGCCAAACACATTCATTCAGACAGTTGTGGTGCGCGTAAATATCATCATTATTATTTCTGTCACAAATACTGCGGTATCCGCTGTTCCTCTATAGTTTTGTCTCATCGATAGATGGAGCGTATGAAGTAGTATCACTGTGTGGTGTCAGTGCAATGTGGCACAGTTCATCAGCAGATGCCAGCGTGTCATCTATTGACTCGCAGGCTCTCTGCCATGTCATCGGGATGGCATCGATGCCGTGATATGCACCTGACATCGCGCCTGCCATCGTGGCAATAGTGTCAGTGTCACCTCCCAGAGATATGGCCAGTAGAATTGTCCTCTCAAAAGCGTTGTACTGAAATCAAATCACAAGACATTGTTACAAAACACCGTCGTCGTCAACAACATATTTCAAGCCTGCACAAGGTAACAACGTGTACCACTGTTAAGCATTGAACCACTTCTTTGACTGTGCATTAGCAATAGAAATACAACAAAACAATACCTACAAACGAATGACAATTTGAACAATACATACGACAGAATGTCAATTTTTTCAACAATACATACAAATAAATGTCGATTTCTTAATTAAAGAATATTCTAACAAGAATCAGATGAGCAAGAAACCTTGTCTGGCAGATGTTCAACTGGCTGGAGTGCTCGCAGGAAGCAGTAGATGGCTGTCGGCACAGAATCAATCGCTGCAAGATTGTTCCCTGTATCAATCATTAAATAGAGCATTCGCTATACTACTACGAGTGCGGTGCAATGTTACACAGAAAAATGCTTTTAATGGAACGCTGATGCTTTTTGTATCTAACCAATGAGACAGAATATGATCTTTGAAGATGAAGTCTTCAGATAGCATGCAAGGACAATAGGGTAGTTAAATATAATGGCATAATCAGTAGACATAATCTTTTCCTACATTGAACGGATACCTCAGTTGGTGGACTTGATAATCGAAAGTTCAGCTTCTTCAAAAGCCTCCGCATCTAGAATTCAAATCTAATCCTAGATTTTCAGATCAGGACATATAAGTCGCAGTAAAGAAATGATACATTCATTCATACAAACAATGTCTGAAACTATGATTTTTAATATCAATTATTAATTATTAACAAACGTTGACAATATGTGTTCACTTCCAATTTAGCTGCTGTTCACCAAGCACTAGAACTTGGTAGTGGTTGGAAAGCTACTAACATAAACCGACTTTCTTGCACTAAGAACCGGCCTACTCTCTGTAAACCTTACAGCGTGAGGTATTAATTTGTTGTTCGGATATAAAAACAGAGCCTCACTAGCACCGAGATAAATAAAAACAAACTTGTATCTGTCCTTAACACAGAGCTGACTAACTTTACTCTTCATCGTGACACTGCAGTGTAATTCGAACTATACAAACAGCCTACTAGTGCTACACTACACTGAGTACTACTACATACTGCAATTTAGCACTACAATATACTTTGTAACTTAACATTCTCACAACAATAAATTACTTTCAACCACAAATTACTTACAATTACACCCAATAGTTACGACTACATAAATGTAATCACAGGAGATCAATAACACGTTGAATAATAATCACATGCACTCTGTTTCTAGACGATTAAATCATCAGTCCATACCGCAACAAATGAATCCGAACAATTCTATTGCATTGCAATGTTGTTAGATGAAAAAAGAATGAAAGTAATCTACCGAACATCTCACCGAGCTCACTGACGATCTGCCTGACATTGATGTCTCCAGTCTTCAGTAGATTTCTTATCTTTGTTATCTTATCACAGTACGACTGAGCAGCTACGTTCTTATCCACTAACTTCTTGATCTCTTCCTCCTTCTTTGCAATCGGATCTGACTGTTCAGGTGTCATCGACGACCCACTGCCAGTCGGCTCATTCTCAACTGCACTGTTGATCTCTCTGAACAGTAAACAAAGCAAGTAAGATTGAACAATGGCTTGTTAAATAGAAAAAGAGCTTTATGTAAAAACTAACTGAAGATAATTGGAAAGCTACAATGTTTATTCGAGACACTGGCATCGATGCAAATCGTTTTGAAAAAAGAAAGACACTCAGCGTTGTTAATTAACATTTGCATACATTTTATTTACATTCAACAATACATGTGCAGTATGAACTATTTACAAGAAGACTGTGATGAACCACAGCTGTGAAATTTGAAAATGCGCCGCACTACAGCCGCTTACTTGTAAAACATATTCCAAACAGAGAGTAGATAAACAGGTTGTCGAAAAATCATCGCCTCTTATAAAATTAAATGTAAAACACAAATTTGCACTGTTACGCAAAGTAACAAGGAAATGAATTGAGAGTTGATTAGACTTAGATGGTAATTTGTTACAGCAGCTTCATTCAACTGCTCACCACTGTACATATCCAGTAACTATAATGTGAAATACAGGATTATAATTGTAAATATATTAATCTTACATTCCAGTTTTTACTACAATTACACAATATACAATTTTTTAAATGTAAAGTATAACAAAGAAATATTTGGCCTCTATATTTCCAAAATAAATAGCAAATATTTTGTTATCATTTACAACATGACAATAAAAACATTGCAATTTAAATAATCGTATCATACAAGAGAACCTTGAATGCATAGAGTTAACTATTGCAGGAGACACAAAGGAGGTAACTATCACACATAGAATAGAATAATAACAACAGAAAAAAGTAGTACATTAAAAAATACAATAAATAAATTAATAAAAGTATCAATACACAAATTGAACTCGAATTCAGTCTGAATTTTTGTCACAAATCAGTCGAATCTTGTTAAATCGAAGATGGATCCATTCAACATCCAGATCGTGCTAAAGCTGTGTGACTAGATCGCAAATACAATAGAATCCGTCCCTATACGACACTCTTTTCACCACAAAAGTGACATCAGTTTCTCAAAGTTTGGAATACCGCGCTTCAACAATAGCAAGTTATTTTAAAATAGGTTCAACAACCGTAAGTTATTCAAAATTAAATTTCAAAATTCAACTAGAGATTCCAGCTTATCGGTTTTTGTCACATGGAAGCAGATTGAAACAAAACGAATGAAACCAAAATGTTAAACTTTACTACTTGCTTTGTATCATCAGCATCGTTGCTCTGCTTTGCCTCCACAGCTCTCATCACATTCATGAGAGCATCGAGAAACTGATGAACATCCAGAGACTTCACCCAGGAGGATGTCTGGCCATCAACCACTGCAGCTGTTTCAACAGGAACTGCATCAGCTGTACTAGCTGCATCAACAGTTCTATCTGCAGTAGGTGTACTGGCAGTGTCGGTGGAGAAAGCAGCGGCTGCAGTGAGAGCCAGCTTGACAGCCAGACACTGCAGCATCGCTCCATTGATAGCGTTCACATTGCTGTGTGTCAGGCGAGTGATGTCACGTGACAACTCCTGCGTAACATTTCACACACATTACACATCACACAGTAATAACCAAAGACGTTATGGTAGGATAGACTGGCAGTTACGCACTACAAAATAGGCCTATTGTTCACCGCTCAAAACAAAAACAAACATGAATCTATAGATACGTGATATTTTTTACTATAACACATTTTCCTGGTTATTAATTATTCTAATTTAGTCAGAAATTAAATAAATTAAACAAATGTCTACGTTCAAATATGTTATTTTAACAAATATTAGTCTAAGGTTTTATCACATGACAAACCTCGAAAAATTACAATGTATTATCAGTGTGAATGATATGCGGAGTCTACCCTATTATAACGTCTTTGATAACAACACACTATAAAAAAACTAATTCAATTAGAATTTTTTCTCAACAAATTTTAAAGACACTCAAACAACATTATTGCAGAGACAGCCCAGTTCTATGCAGACTAAGTGGGTGTTCAGGAGCCTGAAGAGATGTGATATACTTTCAAACAAGCTGTTAAAACTTGATTCCCTATGGAATTTAGCATTTGCATACGTGATTTATGAGCCAAGCTTTAACAATACAGGGATATTTGACTTGTTCAAACGGCGATATAATTCCAACAAGTTTGAAAGTATGCAACCCAAACAAAGTACTTTAGAAGAAATCTTTGGAAGCTACAGCTCTAAAGCAGCTTCTTGATTTGAGGCATGTAGAATAAAGGCATCTTAGATATGGACTAAGGATAATATGGTCACAAAATGTAATCTATCACAGATAAATATTCAAAGAAATATATATGACATATTTATAACTGTCAGCACTCGGAGAAGAATGTTTTGACTGGCAATAACGTATCACTGCACATTGCACACTAACAGTAGGGGAGGGTGTAAAAAACTGTGAACAAGCCAAAGAAGAGATTTTAAATATCAGTGATTTCGCACGATTATGATAAAAACGAGTTCCAATCATTTAAAAATATTTAATAAAATTACAGCACAAACAATAATGTGATATAAAATACTGCCACTAAATGATGTATACAATAAAATATAAAATAAAGTAAGAAATAAATAAACTGAACCTCTGTTAATTGATCATCTTTTTGAAATGTGAAGAGAGCAGCTGGCGCAATCCTCATTGCTCCTCCATTACCAAAAGATCCTCCGCCATTGAACTGTTCCGCTGCAGGTCTGAATGGATCTTTGTAGTTTTCCTCCTTCAGTTCTCTAAACACATTCACTATGTTGCCACCGTAGCCACGCCACGGCTCTTGGAAGTAGCTCCTTGTAAACCTGTTCAACATGTGTGTGTTCAACACACACACAGCATAAATATACACACAGCATAGATCTGCATACAGCATAGATCTGCACACAGCATAGATCTGCATACAGCCTAGATCTGCAAACAGCATAGATCTGCAAACAGCATAGATCTGCACACTGCATAGATCTGCACACTGCATAGATCTGCACACAGCTTAGATCTGCACACTGCATAGATCTGCACACAGCTTAGATCTGCACACAGCATAGATCTGCACACGGCATAGATCTGCACACGGCATAGATCTGCACACGGCTTAGATCTGCACACTGCTTAGATCTGCACACTGCATAGATCTGCATACAGCTTAGGTATACACACTGCATAGATATACAGAAACACACAGCATAGATCCTATAAGCTCCTGTCCGTTCTTCCCCTGTCCGTCACAACCATAGCCCTTTTATGTATTAAATATGGTCAATCTCCCATCGACGACCTTGACGTAGTCGCAGCCTGTAAAAATAAGCACTAAACAAAGAAGTACAACCTTCTGGCCAAGTCAACAGCATCGAAGTGTTTGAGTTTGATGAGAGAGCTGGAGATGGATCGCAGCATGGCTGTGTCGTCTGTGAACTGTCTCTGTTCCGTTTGAGAGACAAAGTC
>JAQFZK010000533.1:0-10490 GCA_034695905.1 Fridericia nemoralis | reverse complement strand
AAGGCAAATTTGAAACTGTGAATGAAAAAATCAATTTGGGTTTTCAAAGACATGTTGATTCAAACGAAATTACACCGTTTCGATATATTTTAAAAATCCAAGCGATAATTATTGCTATTCTACGTTAAAAAGAACAAGGGTTACTTCTGCAGCTATAAGAAACTGTGCTGGGTAAACTCAGACTCAGTAGGGTCTTATAGGGTCCTAGAGAATCGTGCTGACGTCTGGACTATTATTTGAAGTTTTTTTATGAAAACAAATCAATGAGTCATGTCTTGTCTAAATTCTCAATAGAATTGACTTGTTCTTTGAAGGAAATTTCTGTAACGGATTCCAACTTTAATTTCTGTTTTTAAAAATTTATATAATTGAGATCAATTTTGCTGTGTGAAAGTTGCCTGTTTTGTAACTTTAGGCTACACAGTTTCGGAATTTATAATCACAAACTGTGAAAACAGTCAAATATTGTGTAGCTCGACTGATTTTCAAAACAAATTACAGCAATAAGATTTCACTATTTTCCCAATGCTGCAAATGTCTTAATTAGGGGGTCACTGACAAACTCCAATCAAAATTAATAATAGCAATGGCATATCCTAACAAAGAAGTATAATAATTACTATAGTTACCTGGGCATTGAACTACCTGCGATTTTACCTTCAGGGACCAGTTGTAAAATCGTGTTTTTGAAATCGTGTTTGCTTTATAGAATGAGTCTTGTTGAATTATTACACTTCAATGAATAGTTAAAAGTACGCGAATTTTAATGTTTCATCTCGGTGAATAAAACTAGCGAATACATACCATGAAAGAGTCATATTATTGTACCACCGTGCCTAATAACAGTTGTAAATAACATCGCTGTGTGACAGCCAAGTATCACTTGCCACTTGTCTTCAACGTTTAACTACAATTTTGTGCTCTCACTCTAAAGTAGCAATTACAGATTGCCTTTTACTAAGTACAAAACGAAACGTTTCAGTTTATCGAATAGAGTATTAAACAATAAATACGATATCTATCTAATGTGACATAGTTTGAGATTATTGTGAGCTGTTGTCATATTATAATTATTATTATTATTATTATTATTATTATTATTATTATTATTATTATTAAAATTATCATTGTTGTTGTTGTTGCTGTGTTGCAGACTGACAAGAGAACATCTCAGAAATGATGCAGAAAGTATTCGTCGTCTTCTTCCTTCTGGCTGTTGCCACTACAACCGGTCAGTGATAACATCTCAATTGTTTCATTGCTTTGATCTTTTTACCTGTTGTTTAAACATGAGGTACATTCTGATCTGGGGTTGTCCATATATAGCGTCACGCTCCTGGAGGGGGAAAGCAGCCCTTTGGGGTCGATTGAAGTCGGACGTGAAGAGGTGGGGGTTGTGATTTGTGACGAAGTGTGCCTTAGAGGTGAGTCAAAATGGCCAAAAGGAGTAACGTCATATATGGACAGCCCCATTTTGTTCTAATAAATACTTTCAATGACAAAATATGCTGTGAAATTAGATGCCTAGTTTTGTGTAATTCAAGTTTGTATTGATTTTTAAACTTGACCTACAATTTAAATATTTAGTAATAGAAAATAACAGTTGGTAAGATTTCATGTTACTGGTTCAACTTTTTCATAATAATCGTATAATAAGCGGAAATGTTTCATAGCCTTTTGGTAAAATTCGCAATCAACATCTTTTTATAAAGGTAATGACATTTCATGAGTATAGATTTTCTACGTGACTGTGGCTCAACTATGCTAGGCTTTTAATACAACCAAACTGTTGTTGAAAGTTGTAAACGATTACTGTAAAGACTGGTTTAGTTCTGTGGATTAAAGTTATCCGATAGAATTAAAACATTAAAACAACTTCATATAAACTGACTTATTTTGAACTTCATTCAATGTTTTCTATCAGACCGCATTCAGTGTGTACGCGTTGGATCAAGGTTTTCTGCCTCCGTTAATGTTTTTAAGTGATATGCCGCAAAGAAGCCCGCTCGGTCCACTATTTTCTATTAGATCATTCATAATATTTCTTGCATGAACCCAAAAATCCATTACAATATTATTTGCTGATCACTTTAAGCTTTATGCTGTCATAATTGATTTGTATTCAAAAAAGCCATGCAATCTTTTCTTGATAATATCTCTCAATGGTCCGTCGCTTGGCATCTTACAGTATCTCCATCTAAGTGCTCCTCTGTATTTTCAATAGGATAAAGGCTACAGACTACTCTTTTGTTATCAATTGAATTACAATTAATATGCTAACACGTATGATTGCCTTGGGTGTTATGAGTGATTCTGAATTATCTGTTGATAACTAAACTAAGCGACGTATTTGTACAACTGCAAGAACAAAAACTCGGCAATAATGTTTGAATTCTTTCGATTAAGTCATACAATGTTGCTTTTGAAAGCTCTTACAAGTTTTTATTCAGCCAACTACTTGAATATACTTCTTGAGTGTCATTATTATTCTCCCATAGCTAAAATACAAACAGTTCAAACACATTTGACTACAACGTTGAAAAGCCTGCCAATTCTATCATACGCAGAGAGGCTAACTCATTAAATGCCAACTGTATTAAATTTAGACTTCTGCAACTTGAGTCCGTTATGTATTTCAAAATTATTCACGATATTATATTTTTTTTATTTGAATAACTACTGCTCATTTTTTCAATATAGACGGACAAGAGGGTATACAATCTTAAATTAGGTACAGCATTGTCTCACACTGACAAAGTTGTGAATCAATTTAAAGTGCGTGCTATTGATGCGTGGAACAGTCTTTCTTGTGAAATTGTTAATTCTATATACAGGTATATATATGTGCATATGAAGGAACCGCGAGACACAAGTTTCTAGAGTAAATGTCAAAACGAGAAAAGGTATTTGAAACATATTTACAATATGTACTTCTAAATACAGTATAAAACTATCTACAAGATAAACTCTCCAGATCTATCAAAACGATGCGATGCAAGCTTTCGACCGACTCTTTGATCACCATCAGGCAGGGAAATGCAATAAAATGCGATAAATTGCGATAAATTGCAGGGAAATGCGATAAAATGTGAATTATAAACGTTTTCTTTTATCTTAGTATAGCATCATTTTGATAGATCTGGATAGTGTATCTTTTATAGTTTATACTGTATTTAGATGTACATATTGTAAATATGTTTAACGTTCGTTTTCTCGTTATGATAGATATGCATATATGTATGTTTATATGATTTATATACTGCGCCATATGTGTCTTCTCCTGACAAGCGAAGGCGCACATTTACTTATTTTGTGCGTAGACATGACCTTAGTCAATTTCTGCCTTGATCATAATTGTTTGTATTATTAATATTTAAATTGTTTATATTGGTTGTTTTTGTCGTTTTCATAAATATTATCAGCTCAGCTATACATACATATTACCAATATGGTTTACTTGCACAATTGTTTAATTCATTGACATGCCTATATTCTCTGACTGCGCACGAAAGTTTAATAAATGATATAGCCTAGGTAAACAAATGGGAATACTTTAAAGATTTTAAAAATGGATCAACTACATTTTAGAATAATTGTTTGCTGGACTAGCACGCCAAACATTAACAGTTCGTTTGCAGGATGCCGGTGCTTTCACCGGCGTGAGTAGTACGCCGACATAGACGCGCCATTTAAACGAATTTCTGATTGAAGACTGCCCACTGCGGCTATGAATTACTGACGCCTTTTTAAAAAACAAATAAATGCGATAGAAAATAAGTCTGTCAACATTGCATTTTTTAGTACTGTCCCAAACGGATGAATCATCGGTAGAGCCAATGTCAACAGAGGCTATGTCTGAAGAACCATCAGCTCCGCCATCAGAGGCCCCTTCAGTTGCAACAGAGGCCCCGTCAGTTGCAACAGAGGCCCCGTCAGTTGCAACAGAGGCCCCGTCAGTTGCAACAGAGGCCCCGTCAGTAGCATCAGAGATCTCGTCAGGTGCACCAATGGCCCCGGCATCATCATCAGGGGCCCAGGCAGCAGTAACACAGAACCAGGCAGCAATATCAGAGGAATCAGCGGTAACACAGGGACCAGAGCAAACACAGGGACCAGCGCAAACACAGGGACCAGCGCAAACACAGGGACCAGCGCAAACACAGGGACCAGCGCAAACACAAGGACCAGCACAAACACAAGGACCAGTGCAAACACAGGGACCAGCGCAAACACAGGGACCAGCGCAAACACAGGGACCAGCGCAAACGCATGGACCGGCACAAACACAGGGACCAGCGCAAACACAGGGACCAGCGCAAACACAGGGTCCAGCGCAAACACAGGGATCAGCGCAAACACCGGCACAGCAGGTTGTATCGGACGCATCGGTAAACGGCACCGAGACGCCGGGTAATGGAACCGAGGACGCTACAGGATCGTGGGCTGCTTATAGCCAGACAACAGCGCACAGATCGGTACGACGGCGTTGTTATTACGTGTTTCTTTGACAAAGAACCATTCGCATACACTTACACAAACACTTGCAAACAAGGGAGCACACACACGCACCGACACACACACATGAAACAGACATACACACGCGCGCACATACCCACACAAACGCACACGCACGCGCACACATGCGCACACATGCACACATAAGAAACATATGGGCTCCGACGTCAAATTATAATTTTTGTTGCTTGATGGATTTCTAAACAATTGGGATTAATTACCTTTCAATCATCAGTTTTTTTCTTTTTACCATGACTTGCCTAGGGTATTGATTCTTAGTCAACAGATATTCGTTAATAAGATCAATAAGTAATGTTACACTGGTTAGGACCTTTCATAAGTTGTCCAGAAGGCATAGACCCTACGAGATGGTCCTTACGCTTCTTTCCTGTTTTCTAAAAGCTATCCTTTTGTAATCTCATTGGTGAAAACTTATTTGTAAGCTTGTAAGTCTGTTGTGAAATGTGGCGTAGCAGTAGATATTTTCGAAATTAAGCAATGTTGTTTAAAATTACAATAATATTCTTAGACCGTAGTTCTATCTCTTTTCAGCTACTGCAATCGCAGAGCAAGTATATATTTAAACAGGATCGTGTGTAACCAAAAGATGATATTTAGTTAATAGACTGTTAGACTAGAGGAAATAGAATGTTATGTATTGAATAATAGTTGAATTGATGGTAAAATAATTGCAATGTTGGTTTATATATGCGCGTTTTGTTTCGTTTCAGTCCGCCGTACAGTTTCAGGCCCTCACGCTGCTCACCGTCCTACCGGCTCTACTCCTTCGTTTCCTGTAGAGATAACGACATTTATGCTTTCAATTTGTATATAATTTCACCGTTGATAACTGAATTGTTGATAACCTTCTTTCAAAATATGAGAACACGTATGACATAGCTTTACAATTGCGATTGCAAATCGAAACACTAAAGCCCAGTGGTCCAACTTTTGCAATGTAAATTTTAAGCCCAGCTTTATGGGGTAGTTTGAAGACCAATACTTTTGCAAACTTTCACCGATATCACACGGAAGCCTAACTTTATCTCTAAATTTCAACCTCTTGTCCACAAAAGAAAATTTCACTCTCTCTCAAGCCCTTCTTGCATATGCTGCCTTTTGATTGGTTGTTTTAATATTAATGTTCTGTAGGATATAGTGATGATGAAGCTTCTACTGCAGATGAATGGATAGAAATATGCAGGTTGAAAGGCGCGAGAATCGGTCAGCCAACAGAAAGTGCTGCAATAAACGAATCACAGAATTTGATAATTGCACATTAATGCGATGTGATATTGGACCTGAGTGTCTGACTTGTCAAAGTGAAATATGAATCGTTTGCTTTGGCTGATATGCGGCTTAGCAACTGATGACGTTTTTATTCAGGAAAGCGGTACTAACTGACGTCGTATTATCCTACAGACACAACAACAACAACAAAAACAACGACAACAAAAACATCAACAGAAACACTATTGTACACTAATAACAAGAAATAATATAAATAACACTATCAACTGCAGTTTTTTGATATTATCCTGTATGTTGTTGTTGTTATTGAATATAAAAAAGTAACTATAACTCTCTTACTCTTACATTCTTCATCTATGGTCGACTGAAAATTTCATTATTTGATAATGGAGCTAAATAAAAACATTATAAATAGTTTAACTTTAACTAACATCAAACAATTGTACTCGTGTTCCACAATTTGTAGTTCGGAGCAATACTGAGGGGGTGCATAATGGATATTTGGTGAAAAGTTGTAAGCAGTACGTTAAATATTTTGCAAGTAATAGGTTAATTTTTGAACGTCGAGGATTGTTATCGCCATGCACATTGCACAAATGCAAGCTGTCATGTTGTGACGCATACATTTACAAAAACGAATTTTTCAAAACGAAACCCTTGTTTTTTAACATCTTTAACTTAATGCTTTGCAAGTGAAGCTTTACAAGAGATGTAATATTTATAAATAAAGAATATGAATATTAAATTAAAACTTTTTCACTATCAGTAGTAGCAACTTAGTAAAGACAATAAGTAGTAGCGATTTTTTGACAACAACACATTGTTAGATATATCTTGAAACGCCCTGGAAAGAATTCACCATGCTCCGTCATGAAAATTGAATACTCCATTAAGCATACAAATTCAGAACTCGCCACTACTTTCTTCTTTCTAACTATTACTTTAGTTCCACCTATAGTAACAAACAAATGAATAATTACGTGATATAATTGTATTTACTTGGAATACTGTTTACAAATCAGTCACGTAATCTTGTAATTCAATATTATCTTGCATTACCTTGATAGTATTAAGTTTGATCAAACAATTTATAGCGGAAAAGGAGAAAGTCTACAGTAAGTATTGCAGCTAACCGTAACCCAGTATTTATTCATAAGTGCATGTAATAAATAAACGTTGAATTATAGCAATATGTAACAAGATTGACGTGAGATGATTTAGTAAATTATTGAAACATTTGGATTTATAACACATTATGGAGTGGTTTTCAATTCAGATATATTTCTATAATGTCCGTGAAATATCGTCTAATAAGTTCTCGAGTGGATTTTACAATGAGTGCGTCAATATGGCTTCTTTGTTCAAAGTACTTGCACCTGCAAGATCGATCACAACCCAGGCGCCTATTTGCAATCTCAATCGCTATCGCAACACTACTTCACTTCTCACTGAATGCAAGGTGAGATTTATTTTGTTGTGCATTTCGCCACAATTGGTGTATGAAGTGGGATGGCTCTTCACATGATCAATTAATTAAAATAGTTCAACTTGGTTCATTTGGTAGGAATGGCTTAATTAGCACCATTTCTGTGCCCAATTCTAAGATTTTCAAGAAGTTAATGTAATAGTCATTATTTACTTAGACTTGGTCAATTATTCACCAGAATTACATCTGAGTCAGGGTTAGTTTCGGGTTAGGATTAGTTTAGGGTTAGTGTTAAGGGTTGGCTAAGGATTAGGATTAGGGTCAGACTTAGGGTTAGGGTTGAAGTTAATTTAGGTTTTAAGGTTTTGAATTAACTGGAACTACTTTTGTAACTTTAACACATGATCAAAGCACAGAAGTCTGCAATAATTAAAGGATTTTAATTAGTGTTAATATCTGCAAAGTTTCAGCTGCCCTCTGTTTGTTCTATTTTCATGTAACCGATCGGTACATAAAATGAAATGTCTACTGGAAATCAATTTACACAATGTTGCCTTGTAAGATTTACCCTAAACCGTGCAAAATTCGTTAATATATGTGAAAGATGTTTTTGGATATCTTGATTCCTACCCTTATTCTATTTAACTTGATTATGGTGCAATTAGACATTCTGAAGGCCAGTACGATAGGTTGTGTTGAACAGTTTATGACTCATGTGTCACTGAAATATGTTGGATTACTTTATGCAATCAGATGCTTTTAAAAGTGCCTCGAAGTTCACTGAAGTGACGTCTGAACATTTTCGATAGTATATATATGTTAACGGATAATAAATGCTTTAGAAGAAAGATTTTCACCACTAGACCAAATAATATGTAATATGTTCATATAAATGCTTAAACAAGTGCAATGTTGTGAATTTTTAAAAATACGTTGTGAGCTAGGGTAACAGATGATTTATTCCATGGTGCAAGTTTCAATTTGCATAGTTGTTGGGGGACAATTTTGCACTGGAATCGCACCCCCATTTAAAATAAGCATGTAACAATGGGGGTATATTTTAACCTTCACTACCTTACTTTGATCATGGAACCCCACTACGAACTCTCACCCCCACTAAGCAGAAATTGTTGCGACACTAACCCCCTGCTGTCAGTAGAAATTGTTGCGGCCGATTCTCTCACTGAAAGTAAAAGATGTTGACCCTCAACCATAAAGTTCGCTCCCCAATGGAATTTCGTTGTCCACCTCCCACTTCGAAATCGACAAATGCCGCACTGTCAATGGGTAAATTAAATCACGCCTTTTAATTAAATGATTTTATCTCGCTGACCACAATCTTCGCGCTGCTGACATGGTAACACTTTCCCTCTAGTGCTCAAAACTTACCATGAATACCGATTAAGTGTGCAGAAACATAAGAGACTGATTAGATCCACAAAACACAAACGGATCCAGAGGGGCGATTGCCCTCCAAAGAGTCTACAAATAATATAAAAAGCTATTTCGCTACATTTTTTAATTGGTATGCTGTAATGGACAAGTTCTTTCGATGTATTGTCTAATTGGCATGCTGTACTGGACACATTTCATTTGAAATTGATAACATTTACACTCTTCCGGACGTCCATGAAATCCCCCCGTAACACCCCTAAACAGAAAGGCTCAAACATGTTCCTTGCTCAACGTCGTTTTAAAAATTCAGTGTGTTCAAATATTCTGTATTTATCATATTGAGAGGTATTTCACACTAATAACAGGGAACAAAAAGCAAACTAAACATTCACTGTGACTTGACATTGTGACTTGAAATGTCAAGTGAGTGGCGTAATGCACGCTTTTACTCAAAAGGTCGGTACAGATTATGTTAACTAACAGTCGCTGGTTATCATTGAACCGTTCAGCATCCAAATTTCTTCCCAATTAGTAAAAAAATAATGTAATAAAAGGCTGTTGCCGTTGAGACCTATCACACAACTGAATTGTAGAATCGCCTACCGTTTTAAATAATTTCAATGATTTTAATCTTAAGAAGGTCCTTTACAGTTTAGAATCCTTTTACTGATTTTCTGTACTTTTACAGCATTCTCAGCGATAATCATTTTAACATGAATTCAGTTAAAGTAAATGAATGAGATTAAATAATAATGCGTAAAATAGTTTCCGACTTACACATACTTTGAGGGCAAAACTCTAAATCGGTACAATGGTCCACGCTGTGTTGATGTATGTTTGTATGCATGCAATGAATGCAATGAATGCAGCGTATGCAGTGAATGCAGTAAATGCAGTGAATGCAATGAATGCAGTGCATGCAGCGAATGCAGTGCATGCAGTGTATGCATTGAATACCGTGAATACCATGAATGCCGTAAATTCAGTGAATGCAGTGCATGCAGTGAATGCAATGAATGTAGTGAATGCAGTGAATGCAATGAATGCAATGAATGCAATGAATGCAGTGAATGGAATGAATACAGTGCATGCAGTGTATGAAGTGAATGCAATTAATGTAATGAATGCAGTAAATGCAGCGAATGCAGTGAATGCAATAAATGCAGTGAATGCAGTGAATGTAGACTAGTGAATGCACTGAATACCGTGAATTGTGTCAACGCACTGAATATTGTAGGGACACTGAACACGGAATGATTCTTGAACGATGCAGAATATTGTGAATGAAGAAGAGGAAGTTGTGCAGGTTTCTATGTCGCTATGACGTCGCTGTGTATAAATCATAAAATCATTTGACCTGAAGCAGCAGACAATCAAAGTAACACAACGACATCAGTTCAACAATATTAGGCACGGCTACTCACACTCATACGCACACACAAACACACTGACACTCACACACGCACCTACACGCACACACGCGCACATACTCACCAGGAAGACAGCGAGACACATAGACAGACGGCCCGAGTGTGTGAGTGTTCAATGCAGAACGAGTCCCATATTTCTTGGGCTGTTGACAGCGCTCAATTGTCCGGTTATATCGCCGGGTTGAACACGGATGAATCTAATGACCCAGCACCGATACGGAATAGAGAGAGGGATAGAGAGAGAGAGAAAGAGAGAGAGAGAGAGAAAGAGAAAGAGAAAGAGAAAGAGAGAGAAAGATAGAGAAAGAGAATATGAGGAAGAGAGAGAGAGAGGGAGAGAGAGATTAAGAGAGAGGGAGAGAGGAAGAATGACAGAGTGAGAAACAAAGAGGTTGAGAGAGAGGAAAAGTGATAGAAAACAGCAAAGACAGAAAGGCGAACAAACCCAAAGAAGCGAGAGAGGGAAAGAGAGA
>JAQFZK010000532.1:0-10492 GCA_034695905.1 Fridericia nemoralis | reverse complement strand
AGAGAGAGAGAGAGAGAGAGAGAGAGAAAGAGAGAAAGAGAGAGAAAGAGAGACAGAGAGAGAGAGGCAGTAGCACAGTGAGATAAATAATTTGTTTACAAATTACTTGATAAATTCAATATTTAATTTAAAAAAACATGCATTATAAATTCGAAGAACACTGTTTTTTATATTTAAATTCAACAAATGAAACGTTTAGTTGCAGAAAAATAAACTTCATTACGGTAACTTAGAACTACTACAGTCATTAATACATTTCTTTCAGAAATCTGTCCGAACAAAACATCTACACATTGTAATTGTATTCATATATTCTCGTACATGAATGAGACGAGTCCTGGGTATTTAAAACATTAGTTCTTGCTACACTGCAAAAATGTATTACTATATTAAAATTAGTCCTTGCTGTACTGAAAAAATGTATTATTATATTAAAACAAGTCCTTGCTACACTGCAAAAATGTATTACTATATTAAACCAGTAATCTATACAAATAGATATGTAAACAACAGAACTAAACATTTCATCAGGATATACAGATGTATTATAGTCACTAAAAATGTAGGCAATTAAAAACTTTACTCAATTAATTTTATAAACGACTCGTTCAACAGTTATGATTCATTTGAAAAAGGGTAGTTCAAAAGTAACAAGATTCTTTCATAGTAGGGGTTATTTAAAGTCAAGTATGGACAATTTGACGTTTTAAACCCGCTACATTTTGTTCCCAGCTTCAACATACTAAACATGGTGTTTTTATGGACTGGTTTTAGCCGATCTTCCAAACCAGTCAAAGCCTTACATGATGCGTTCAACAAACTCGTGGCTTTTATTACAATATAATTAAAAAGATAACAGTTAAATTATTTGTACACCCTGAAATGGCATTCTACATGCAAAGTAAATTATAAGAATAAGGAACAACTGAAACAAAATGTTTCCAAGCCGTTGCACTGAAGGAGGAGCATATTAACATAAACTACTTTACATTAGATCATCCTGAAATCATTGCACGTATCATATCAACAGCTCATAATGAACTTTTGAATAAACCACACCAGCTTCATCAAACAACAAAACATATACGGAGTGGAGGAATAAATGAACTTGAAGTCAGAAAAATAGTAGAACTTAACGTTGTAAATAGAGGTAGACAGAAAAAGAACTAAATGTGAGAAAGAACAAATATTACAAAGTACTAAATATAGCCACTATTCTTTATAAACTTAAATCTAAGAATTTAACTTTCAATATTAAATATTTATTGGTTACAATAATTTTTTTTTAGATTTGTTTACTTGTTTTGTTAACTTTTGACATTTAGCTTTACTTTGTGTACAAACAAGAAACCTGTTCAAGATGCTCTTTGAAGAAATTGAGCTCCTCCCACTGGTTGTATTTGGAATGTATGCCACATAGTGAGATAGATACAGAGGTGACAAGTATCGCATTCAATGCTAGATAGCGTGTTGAACAAACTATTCAATCAAAACAATCACCCTATGTAACCGGCAAACCATCACCAAAAGTCTGAATCAAACTTGTGGAAAATAATCATGACATTAAAATTAAATTTAAATTCTTAAGAGCGACATATCATATTTGCTACATTTCACAATTATTTATCAACAGTATTATTGAAATATAACTTTTACATTTACATTACAGACTACAACTGAATGTGAATTAGCTTAACTAAAATGTCCTAGTAGAAATTTAGAGGCAATCGAACAATTTCTGTTATCTTCAAAGAACAATATAAACACATTGCACAATGAAAATCTCACGTTGACTCTGCTTCAGAATACTTATAAAATACTGTAACGAGTCGACTCCTGCAGTTAATTGTCTATCAAACTATCAAACTAGGATATTTAACAAAAACAATACACAATTTGTTGGTAGTTAAGCATGGACACGTTTCATACTGTATACTATTTTACTTAGGGTAACTTTAACAGCAACTTGAGGGCTGCAAGTTTTAAAAGATATTTTTATCACTAGCAACAAAGATTTGTAACAGTTTAAAGTGAGAGTTTATCGTTCACCCTACATCATGAAAGAATAAATTACAAAACATTTCTGTACATTGAGAAATTAAAATCGACAATCCATTAAATATTTCTTGTTTATAAACATAATTTACCTAAAAATTTAAGCCTTTTGAGTATAATATACACCTGTATAATATATACATATGTATGTATATATAAATATAAATATACTTCCACAAACTTAATACACTGCAGTTGTGTGTTTACTGAATGTGTGTCTGTGTGTGTGTATGTGTGTGTGTGTGTGTGTGTGCGTGCATGAGTGGACTTTTCAATTGACAAAACAATACAATTGAGGTTGTTGTTTAGATAAACTAAGATTTTTAATATTAAAATAAAACAAACTAAAGGAAACACAGAAATATTGTGGTAATGTTAATAACAAAATTTAAAGCAGCAATGACAAAGGTTTGGCATGAGACAGCAAACAACTCTACATGACTATTCTTTCTTGGTAAATTCACCTCACTGATAGGTATATTTTATCATTACAATGCGTCGCAGAAGCTAACAATCACAAATATTAATCTAGAGACATCGAAACAAATACCAGCTGCACCTTTACGCTCCATCTTTGTTTACTTTACTTTTACGTTCCCTGGCGCGGCGGTATCGGGGGAACATGCTGTGGAGACGAATTCTGACCGGGAGCATTAACACGACTCGGTATCGGAGGTGGAACGGAGCTCCTCGCCGGAATGGCTGGCGGCAGATGATCCGGTGGTTTGGAAATGATCTCCGGTGGAGCGGGTGGCATTGCGGAGATGGGATTGACGAGAGGTCGCGGAGGAATGACAGCAGTGAATGGTGAACTATCTATGTCGTGACTGAGATCAATCAGTTGTGAACTGTTGGTGGCGGCCGGTGGTCTGGGAGCGGCAACCGGTACGTCTGCAGGCATGCCTACAGGACGTGATGATGGAAGTTGGGGAGGGGGCCCTCGCGAAGCAACATTGCCCTTCTCTCCACTCAGTATGGGGTTGAAGGGACTGCTGCCCTCGATTCCGATATTTTTGAGGTCTTCAACGGATGATCCCAAAGTTACTGGCCTTTGGGAAGAGGTAAGAACCGGAGCTTCTTGCGTCGCTGGGAATGAACCCCAGGGATCGGGTGGACCCCATGGATCCGATGGAGTGGATTTATAACTGGAGGAATTCTTTGCCGTATTCTCATTAGTCCAGTCAAGATTTGTCTCACTTCTGTTGCGATGCAGCTCGTCACTCTCAAAGTTGCTCAGCGCATGCGCAGTTTGACTCATGTCAAACGCGCTCTTTGTGCGTGGCATTGGCTGGGGAGTCCGGGTGGTAGAAACGGGATTCGCAAGACTTTCATATTCCGCTGATGTCCCCGGTGACACACCAGATTGTTTATTTCTCTGCGCAGCATTTGGTCCATTAAACGTAACTGCAGAGAACAAAAGAGTATCATCAATATTTGAAGTTTATAATAATCAGCATATCAAAAGACATTAAACTAAATAAACAATGTTTCTACTCTCTCCGTATTACAATCACACATCAATACAACTTTTACTGTATTCAGACAGAACATTATTCTCAACAACGCGATATTCAAATGATAATTAATGGAATAAATCATGCTCGAAATGGCTTTCTGTCGGTAGCATCTATAGACATATATTAATCAATGCCCTGAACTACACAATTTATCTTATACAAACTATATATTATCTTGTACATACATGCATCTAACATAGCACATACAGCAGGCATCCAACATAGCACATACAGCATGCATCCAACATAGCACATACAGCATACATCCAACATAGCACATACATCATGCATCTGATTCATCTCAATTAAGTTAAGGCATGTCAAGCTGCCCACACAAAAAGTAGAAATCAGCAGACGTAAATAAATCTCATTATACGTTCCTGTACTGCTCATTTTTGCAATTTAAAAACCTAACATTTCAATTTACATTAATTTATGTCCGATTAGAGATCTATTACAACTGATTTGGATTCTAACTTCTAGAATGACACTTCAATGTCATAATATTTCTTTATACTATGATCTATAAAAAAAACGAGTTTTACTACGAATGTAAGCAATACAAATATATTTACACTACTACATACACCATGTACTTGTTGATTATCAACATTAGTACACTATATCAATAACTTAAATATAAACAACAAGCAAGTTAAGGCAAACTTATTATAACAACTGGTAAAGTGAATATATCAAAACGCCACATGTAATAAATTGTAAATAAGCTGTACGTATGTCTAACCTGGAGCAGGTGCAATGGGAGGAGGCAAGTTAGCTCCGCCCACACCAGGCGTCCCAGTCACTGAGCCTCCAGCCAGTAACTTTTCAATGAGAGCTTGCGCCTCAGATGCAGTCCTAGCATGCCCAGTGTGTGTGACGTTAGTGGGCACACCTATGTGGCCAATTGTCTACAACCAATCAGAACTCGCAGAATTTAAATAACTCCAGTGTGAGCGACCAATCAGGCCAACTGTAACAGAAAGAAACTATATAAATCTATAAATTATTGTACATAATATAACAATTGTCAACAAACTTTCACCAAGCATTATTTTATCATTACAGAAATAAAAATGAACAAAAAAATAAATTTAAAGTTATGACAATTAACTAACAAATAAATATAACTTATTCATATAAACTGAAATATTGAATATTACCTTTCATTAAATAGAACTTATTGATGGAAAAGAATAGACACAGTAAAACAATTTCTACTTTCAGGCTAACTTCGAACTATAATACTAAAAATTCAAGAATTCTTGCGCGGAGCATTAAGAAATCTTCAGATTATTTTCTTTGTAAACATTTTGTGTTATTACAATTAGGTCGACATACACACATACATCATCAGCTATGCATAAAAACAAAAAACAGCATAGAAACAGCAGCTAGAAAACCACAAACAAAGCGTACTACCTTGACCGGTTGCTTGCGATTAGCAGATGAGCTGGCGAGAGGACGAATGGGTGCCCGCACAGAGCCAGAGCCTGTCTGCTGCTTGGAGACTATTCAGTACAGAACAATGTACAATTTGCTACACCGTAAGAAATTATATAACTAACCAAAGGTAACATAACTAACCAATACTAGCAGAACTAACTAATATAGCATAAATAAAAGTATTACGTATGATACTATTTTACTTATACAGTAATATTAATAAAATTTATAATTATTTTGTAATGTTTAAAGCAGAATTCACAATAAAAAAAGTAACTAACGTGAGAGAGATTTAGTATTTAAAATTCTAAATACGTCAACCGCATAGAATTGTAACAAAGAATACATTTCAGTGAATGGTTCTATTCAGAAGATGTGTCTTCATCAACCAGAAATTATAATAATCAAAAATAAACCAAAATAAGAAAAAATGAGCACCTTGACTGCTGGCTGGGGAAGGACTTTGGTTTGACCTCTGCCCCACAGTTGTTACGCTCAGCGGGGAGGGACCAGGTCTCTGGGGGGCGGCGCTTGGCCGTGGAGGAGGGGGTCTTGATGGAACGGTAGCCGGTCGAGGTGGGCGTGGCTTCTCAGATTTCTAATTAATACAATTCATATAAACAGTATAAACAATGTAAATATAAACAAAAGCAATGGATGACATTACTAAAAGTAAACTTCATAATGAAGTATGTCTTAAACCAGGAATGAATATCAATGAGGGCGTTCTTTACATCTAACAGCTCCAACAGTTGTGTCCGACCAGTTGTGTTTCTCAGGCTCTGTCAGCCGTCTCGGTCGGACACAACTGTTCGTCCGGAAGAGAACCGGTCCAATGATGTTATCATTTGACTCAAGTAAAGAGAAAATTATCGCAAATGAAAAATCAATAAATTTGAATCAGGAATGAATTCAATGACGAGGAAGATGAAGATGATGCCAAAAACACGTTCATTACATTTGTTTTACAATGAAACTTGTTATGAAACTTGTGCGTAAGAAATTTATATACCGTGCATACGAAACAAATACAAAAAAGTTTCTTAATTAAAAATTATGACAAAAAGATTGTATTCTTAATCATGAATGAAGCACTTGCAAAATCTTTCAAATACATTTAATGTTTCTAATTTATTAACAAAACTTAAATACCAATCACAGTGCACATAAATTAAAAACCTTATCTACCAAGATTTTGTTTTAAGTGAAACTTTTAAAATAGAAAATATAACATTAACCCAAAACTTAATTAGATTATGCACAAAATACGAAGATTGTTATTTTTATTATTTATTATTTATTTCATTTCCATATTGTAAATAATAGACAACAAATACTGTTCCATGGCAGTATCTAAATGACCAAGTAGCAGTCACTGAGTGTAGCTGTTTAACTACTGGTCTCAATATACTACCACACATGTGTCTACGATTGTCAGAGGAAGACACATAAGGCGCAGTAAAGAAATGCTACATACATACATACATACATACATGAAGGGCGTAGGAAAATTTATATGGAAAACGTCCAACCTGTGCTTGCAAAGAGAAAGCGCCGCTAAACTGTTGACGATGATGACACAATGTTTATTCAATGTTCATTTCTCTTGTAGTCTGTTTCTTGTTTGTGTAAAATAATATTATATGAAACATCAAAGTTCATTCTTAACTTTGAATTGGAGTCACCTGGCTACAAACAAAAATAATCAGTCACGTTCCTCAAAATCAACAGGCCTAGATGTGACACGCCATTGGATCGAGACAAGTGATTGGAAATGTAAAAACCAGTGTTCTAATTTACTTAAATAAAATATATTACTTTAAATGAAGGCATAAATAAGCTATATTTATCACTATTTAAGAATTGAAGCAATTAGCCAGTGAACAAAATAAAAAAATCTCCTAAATAAATATTGCAGGAGACAAAGAAGCAGCAAATATTAAAATCTTTAAAGAGGGATACATTCAATGGACAATGTACTGTAAACAGGACACAAATCTGGCAAGAAATATGACCGGAAGCCAATCTTTAATAAAAAATATTAGGAATGTGTAATAAGCAACACAAACAAAATTGATAAATTCACAAGAAAGCTTTGTCGTAATATATAAAAGTACATCTGTCAAACACAAATTAGACTACACAGGAAGTACATTTAAGATACACAATTGAACACACCATCAAGAAATTTCTTTCTAAAAACAATTAGATACCACATTTGCAATTCAGAACATTCTGCGATACCTGATCGTCCTTATCCATGCCCAGCAGTTCATCCTTATTCATGGGAAGACCTCGAAAAGTTGGAACCGTCTGCGGTATAATCATGTCTCCGACAGTCGGACTCTCAGTCGCATTCCCTCCAATCACATTTGCTGGACAACTATCGCCCCGCGACGGTATTGGTGGTGGTCCTGCGGGCAAGACTCCAGGCAGCTCTTCGCAATTTATTTCAGAACTGCCGTAACTGTTCTTTGCTGGCGAGACTGCGACGGGAATCTCTTGAGTTTTGAATGATGGAGAGGCGGATGGGGCACGGGGCTCGATGTTTGGCTGACTGAGGGTTGAAGTGTCAAACTGTCCCGTCGAATTAGGTTTGTTACGATGCATTGGTGATACGGATCTACGTCCTGAATAGAGACAATACAACGAAGTGTAGTGCTGCTAATAAATGCAGTGTGTTATATCCTGCAGTCAGTCATGTGTAGCACCATCAAACACATTTGTTAGGAATGAATTCTGGTGGAAATAACAGAAAATCTAAAGTCTTAAATATATCTAACGTAAGAGTTTCAATTAATTAGCAAAACTTAAGCAATTTAAAGTTTACCAAGCAGGGGATAAGCAACATTAAAAGTAAAATAAATAATCAAAGAAATGCCAGCATAGAAAATCATATCCGATCGACAGCCTTAAATACTCAAAGCACGCTGACTTAAAGCGACTCATCTGTAAACAGCGACTAGACAGAATATGTTGTATCTTTTCTTAAAGGTTAGATTTCTACCAAAGTAAAACTAGCAACTAATGTACAAACTGACTAGTTGTACATACTACACAGTGTTAAATTTATATTGCCCTTGCATTCAAACAACCTAAATACAAAGAAAGTGTTTGAAATTACTAATGCCAGCAAGCTTAATGATTGCACAATAGTTAACAAAAGTTTAAATTTTGACATGACAGTCTATCGTTAGACAGATATACAAACAATATCACTTGTACACTGATCACTGTACAATCACGGCAGCACACAAATGAATGCTCTTACAGGAGACAACTAAGAAAACATGAAAGTATAACACTTTCTAGCAATTAAACGCGTCTCGATTCAGACAAGAATGACCGAATCATCACACCGGAACTGCTGCAAATAATAATAAGCCGAGCTCTCTTGAATATCAGGCTGACTTATCATCATTATCCAACAAGCAAGCAGACGTCAAGCAGAGGAATAACTCGTCTCTAAAGCGTCATGTGACTTTCACTCCTAGAAATCTTACCAACACATCATCGCACTCTACCGGCTCCACCAGTAACAACAAGTCTTGCATGTAGCCGCCATTAGGCTTTTGAGACAGTAGCTGCTCCTTCTGCGCTACAATTGGCTGAAGCTCTTGCTGAGGCACAGGCTTCTGCTGCTGTAGTCGAGGCGCTGCTATTGGCTGCAGCCTCTGTGCTGCTATTGGCTGCTGATTCTGCAGCTGCAGTAGCTGGGAGATATTATTGGTGCCACTACCTGTTAATTGATAAGAACTGGATACAAATAATTTGTGATCTCACTCACCGAACTAGCATTATTTTGTGGCCATACTTTTTTTAAAGATCTACAGTTTTAACTTTGTACAAATTTTAAATTAAGGTAAAGTCCCAAAATTTTATCATTTCTATCCAAAATTCTATCAAAATAATGAAGGCCAATGGACAATCTTAAGGTTAACCTGTAAAAGGTTTTACTTATTCATCCAAAACAGGGAGTTACAATAATAATATCAAAATACTTGTCACTTGCTATTGAAATGCTAATTACATGATACATTTTACTGAATACAATTCCAAACAGGTGATTAATAATAACTCTTTACTACTTACTTATTTTTTAAAATTTCCTAAGCATTCAACATTCCTCTCATTTCCACATCTTATAAATGCCTAAACTTAAAATGATGTAATTTTCATCAATTTGCACTTCAGATCAAGTCAAATAAATATCACGGAATGTACAAATCAACAATGGCCTGAAAATAATCTACACAATACAATGCATAGTGGTGGCATTGAATAATAAGAATTTATAAACGAAATCATTTTCTACACCTTTCTTGGCATAATTTCAGAATCAATAACCTATAAAAAATACAGAGCAAAAAGGCCAAATGTTTTACACATTTTAATCGAAACCTGTTTTTGAATAGCGCACTGAAGAGTACAATACCAATGTATTATGCGTGAATGCACAATACTTGTAACAACTCACCAAATGAGTGAACGTAATGACCATTTGATATGCCATCTTAATTAGTCATAATAAAAAAATTCTTGTCATTATACTAAGTATTGCAAGTAATCACACCTTGTTGTCTACAATATCTCTTTAAACATACTCCAGCATTAATCATACAGATAAACGGTATACAAATCCATATAAACAGACTATTATAATAGACGGCCAAATCTATTTAAATGACAAAAGCTGTACAAATGAACTGAATGGAAATAGTTTTAATAGACCTGCAGATGTTTGCAATTAAAATGGTGGAGCATGTTAAAATTATATTGAATATTTTTATTGTCAGCACTGACAATAAATAAAACTATACAAATAGAATGAAAGTAAATAGCTATAATAAAACTTCATGATCACGTTGGAGTATGTTTAAATACTACTGAAAAATAAAGTTCACAAAAGTAAAAACGATCGTACTATTCGAGTAAATGCACTACACAAAAGGCATCACGTTATATATGGGCTAGACAGACACTAGACAGTTGGCATCAAATAGATAACATCCCATCAAATGTGTGAACGTAATAACAATTTGGTCTGCCATCTTACATTATCATAATAAAAATGCTTGTCATTGTAATAAGTACAATAAGTTATCCCAATTTTGTATTCATTGTGGGAATACAACACAAAGTGATAAGATGGAATTGTAGAGAGTCTGACCGTGTCTGGCTGGACTCAGCTGTCTCTGAGAAGCGCGACCACCTGGACCACCAGCACCAGGAACATCCAGTCCCTCGTCCACACCCATGATGCCAGACACCTCGTCATCATCCTCGTCTGTCAACGGAGATGAACACCAACACAATAAAGAATCACATAAAACATAAACAGACTACACCAACAAAGTAACCAGTACGTCACAATTCTTTTGATGCTCAAGTCTACAATAAACTTCTCAAAATAACTGGCCTTTTCTGAGCAGCTGTTTAATTACATAAAGATTCAGCCTAATTTGGCAAATAAA
>JAQFZK010000531.1:0-10495 GCA_034695905.1 Fridericia nemoralis | reverse complement strand
TGTGTGTGTGTGTGTGTGTGTGTGTGTTCGTGTGTATGTGTCTGTGCCACGACAGGTTGTCCAGGAGTACGAGAGAGCCGTCATCTTTAGACTCGGACGATTGCTGACAGGAGGAGCACGGGGGCCAGGTAAGACTATTCGAGCGAGCGAATTTAACTAATCGTAAACGATGTAAATCAATGAGTGAAGTAATACGTGTCTTATATCCGACCACTCTGGGCCAGCGGGCCACTTGGGACACACATGCAAATCATGTTTACACCGGCGTGGACGTAGAGATAAGCTGACGATGCTGAAACTGTACAAATCCGAAATGCAATTGCACAATTTGTAAAATAACTTACGTCTCACAAATATTGTCTTTCAAATATTATCTTTCAAATAATTTTTATTTTTAATATAAAAAAAATTGTCAAGTCGCAATTTAATTAAGAAAATACAATATTTGGTGAGGAATCTCGCAACATAGTCTAAATTCAAATATTTTGACGAAATAGTATTTAAAAACACTATATTCTTTGTCTTAACTTATTTAATTTGCGTTTATATATTTACCTTTTTCTGTTTGTTTGTGTAACCTATTTAAAATATGCTATAGTAATTTAATTATTGGGAAATAAATACATGAAAATAAACTAAACTAATGAGCAAAAACGAACCTAGAAAAATTTCGATGCCTATTTTCAAGAACCATTTTTAACTTCAACGGGTAGAAGCTGATGTAGTTCCTCAAGAGCAAAGATGAGCATGGTATCTAATGTTGCACATGAATGAGTGAAGTTGTCCTTTTAGCAATCTATGTGTGGTCTGCTGCTCGCAGACCATCATCCCGTGCAAAAAACACGTCGTAATAAGAATGTGTGAAGCAAGTTTTGAACCGTTTTCAGTATAGCATCTTGCTCCTGCAACAGTTCAATCGCTTCCCTACGGAGGGGGTGCTCTGAATGAACAAGAAATGTTGTTGCAGGACAGATAGAACATTTGTTTGTTATTTGACATTTGTTAGCATTATCAGTCTCGATTTTTTTCTCTCTATTTTTATTTTTGTTTCTGTCTTTCTGGAACACCTGTTTCATTCTTTGTTTGCCCGCCACTTCTCTCTAGCTTTGTTCTTCTTCTGCGACCTGATTACGTCAAATTTTATTCTCTAACATGCTTTCCAAGTCTTTTGTTCTTGTCTTGTTTAATACAGGGATCTTCTTCGTCTTGCCGTGCATTGATACTTACAGCAAGGTTGATCTTCGTACGGTCACATTTGATGTGCCGCCACAAGAAGTAAGTTGATGTTTGCTCTTCATTCCATATGCCAGAAGTGCACAACTAGCGGCTCGCGGGCCGCATGCGGTCGCCGACCCTCGTCATGCGGCCCGCCGGTTTGACACCGCTCCGCCGGGAACAAATGAAAACATTTTGGCTTAAACAAATTTTAAACAATTAATGAAAACTAATTTCATGAGCAATAATGTTATGTTGCTCATGAAGCAAATGAATATCACATGATTGCAGCTGTTGAAATTGCTCTTAACAGTCTAGATAACCGATGCTGATAACATAACATTATATAAATTTATAATCTATGTATGTTTAAAAGTCATTCAAGTGACCGAATTGAGATGTTGCATACCATGACTTAGTCGAGGGTCTGTATTTAAGTGTTTTCTTCCATTGATGACATTAAGCACTCCAGTAATATTTGGCGAGCAGCTGTTCACTGATCGATGTCACATCTCACTTGAATGAAGTCAGTGCTCAAAGGCACTGCCCACAATGCTGGTCTGAGATGCATTGTTAACTTGTAAATGCCTTTGACAGATAGAAAGATGCAAAGGCACAACGTACACAATCTTTGACCAGTGTTACGCTTTACTTCGATTGTCGTCTATGGTGAAATGGCATAAATAGCAAAATGTGATATCAGAGGACATAGAGTACACAACAGAAAGGTCGATGCAAATTGTGCAGTTTTTGCAGACAAGAAATAGCATGTTCTGTGTAGTTTGTTCGGTCAGTCGAGCTTGAAGACAAGGTGTTTCCTCTGAAACTCACTGACGTCATTCATAATAGTCGACTGACTTGAAACATTAATAACTATCAGTGAAAATGTGAATGCTCAGAAATTTTGCACAGTGCTCTGAAGCCTGCCACAGTTTCTGAATATAGTAATATTTGGAGGAAAAAAACTATTCGATGTAATGAAGCCGAACAAGTCCAAGCTGAGAAGAAGGTTGCCTGCTGTACGAGTGTGCAAACTTAATAGAATCGATATCAGCCAATTATCTTAAAATATCTGCTGCAATTCCATTGGAAGATTAGTTGTAATAGATAAGATAGGCAAATAGTACTACGATACTAATCACGCGAAGATGATTGAAGATCAATTTGTGCTTATTGAACAGTAGAGTATCTGTAATAGGAAAGTCTTGGTGTAGACTACCGGTACGAGTATTGTTTAATACGTGCACAACTGAAAATGCAAGCAAGCGTTTTTGCAATAATATGGGCTAAAACTGCCTTATGCAAAAGCTCGACCGCTTCGCCAAGATCTTCGCTTCGCCTAAACCATCCCTCGACCGCTTCGCCAAGATCTTCGCTTCGCCTAAACCATCCCTCGACCGCTTCGCCAAGATTTATGCGGCCCTTCGGCAAACTGAGGTTGTGCACCCCTGCAATATGTTATACAATAATTACATAATAATCCAGCCAACGTCATTATAATTATCTAGCTAAATTGTTGGGATATACTATTATAAAATAGTCGTAGTTTAGCAGGCTGTTTCGGCATCAATTCTATTGAGGCTGCTTTCTATATTTGCGCATAAACATTTTGTACATTCCACTGATGAATAATAAATAATTTGTATCTAGCCAACACACAACAGTGATCCTTCTGACTAACACTCAGTGCAACTGTTGCAAATGTATTTCGGAAATTATTCCTGCGCACCATTTGATGTAGTCAATCAATGCAATTCTTACATGAATAGAATTAGGCCTAAGTGTCAGCTTTGGCCTAATGGTCCGCTATTAAGGATTCTTGGCACAGATAGTGCATCACTGGCCCTCTAAGCATCTTAGCGATATTGGTCAAATTCAGTCGATCAGCTTCTAAGGAAGGAGTAAGACACTATTGCATGTGGAAAAGCACATTGTTTACCAATGTCAGCCAACAGCCGACGTCGATATTTTCGTTGATAAGTCAGGCTCCAGGACAACGATCTAATTATACGCTCGATTCGATGATTCGAAGCGCATGCAGAATTAGAGCCGCCGAGTCCTCTACGTGGGGATGGGAAAAGATCCGATGACGTCAGTCTAAACCCATGGCACAGAGGTCCATGGTTAGTGTGTGACTTCACCAACTCCAACACACTTGGCACCGACGCATGTTCAAACCTCATCTCAGATAGCATGGTCAGTCAGAAAGTGAAAAACCTCACTTAGTACGCAACACTGGTCGCCCAGGGCGATTATATATATTTGCCCCCATCGCTGAGAAAACATTTAACTGTTGGGGAGCATCTTCACTCGGTGTATATGGCAACATTGGCGGGCGTCCTCTCTCCTCTCCCCGAGGACAGGGGACGGGCTCCACTTTGCTGTCCTGAAGTACAAGGCTGGGGATCGCCACTCAGCCGATAAGCGTGGCCGCAGGGTCAAGGAACAGCACGATGGAGAAGAGACACCATTGTAGATTTGTGACAGCTTCTACTTAACGCTTTGCTTTCTATATCATCATCATCATGTCGCGTAGCCCGGTAGAGCCGTAAGCGCTGCTTGCCACAAACCACGATCAGTCGCACGTGACCAGGAAGTTAAGATTGGGAGCCCGTTGTCCTTTCTGATCTGACTCAGCCAGGAGGTACGCGGTCTCCCAGGGGGACATTTTCATCCAGCTGGGATTCTTCGACCTGCTGACACGTCACAATTGAGTTTCAGGGCGATGTGTGTGGGTGCTCGCTGCTTCATCCTGACCACGTGACCGAACAGTGATTGTCGTCGACAGCTACCTACAACTAAATTCATTAGAAGTTATCATAAATAATTATGTTATTAAACAATCATAAATTATTCCTGGCAACTATATGAAATCTATGCTAATTAAAATGCAGTTATTTCAAATATTGTATTTGAGTGAATAACATGATAGGACAATATTTATGGTGTGTATTCTGCTGAGTTTATTCATAGACCTATTCCTCTCCATATCTACAATCTTCCATACCTCACTGTGGCGTCGCCAGGAATTTGGTTAAGCCGGTGCAGGAAATTGTCTTAAAAACATTTAAAAGAGATATGTGATAATGTGATTCCCGCTGATACTGTTCTTAGAACATTTACGTTAAAATTTTCAGGCTAAGAGAGATTAACAAAAGACAAAGATAAATAGGGCTAAGATTTAAGCAGAATAAAAGATCTTTCCAAAAAAATTGTACATGCGGAAATCCCAGGGGGAGCGTGCGTTCCAACGCTCCATAGCTGGCGACGCCACTGCTCACAGTAGGCGGCCTGCGTTACACACTATAAAAACGGCGATGTTGCTGTGTTGTATAGGAATGTATTACAAAGGTGCTAACTTATCTTTCCCGCCGAGCTTGCCTGGTAAGACTGCCGAAGTATTTGCCCAGTGTATCGCCATCAACAGCGGATACACCTCTAGGGTTGTGGTAAGTAGGAAAACTATCACTTCATTTTGCTTAAATTGTAGAATGATCAAATATGCCTATGAGTTGTTATGTTAGGCAAGCATTTTTGTTGTAATAAGACCCGATTTATTTTGAATACTTTTAGAAGACTGAAATAGATTTATTTGAATGCGTGCATCATAAGTTATGTTTATACCTTTGATATTTAGGAAGAGAAACTGAACTAAGAATTGAGAATTTAAACATAATTAAAATTCGTTCTTTAATTAAAATTGAGTCATGCATTTGCAATTTTGCATGAACCCTGTTTACAGATAAAATTTAGAGCACTCACTGAAATAATTCATATCCTTTTCTGCCTTGAGTTTGCCGTGTTACTTGAAGTATTTTAGTAAGCCGGTCATGTTGGTGTTTGAAGGAGGACACACAGGGTGGTCTGCCGAAGCAGACGGGTAACAAGACGGAGTGTGCTCTGCTTGGCTTCTGCTCCCATCTCGGCTATGACTATGAGAAGATTCGTGAGGAGTACCCGGAAGAGCTGCTCTTCAAGGTCTACACGTTCAACTCGGTGCGCAAGTCCATGTCAACCGTCATACGTAGCAAGGACGGCACAAATTTCATCCTCTTCTCTAAGGGAGCGTCGGAGATAATGCTGGACAAGTGAGTTTACTACTGGAAATTTTGTCGTTCCGAAATGGTAATTTACATCAGATTTGCATTAATCTGTTTGAACATTGCACGTATGAAAGTTCTGATGTAGAAATAATGCTCGTACTCTTGTTCCTTTTGCAATATTATGATTCAATATGGAATGGCAATATTAAGATGTTACATTAAGTTAAGAAAATAAAGATGGTATATTACGAAAAAGGAAAAATACAGTAGAAATTTTGATTTGGTGAGATGGATGTGTGGGGTGACATTAAAGGATAGGATTGACGATTTGACTGTGACGTTAAGGGATCGTCCAGATATTGAAGGTATTGCTAACTGTGTCAGAAGAGAAAGATTAAGATGGTTTGGCCACTTGGAAAGGAAGGCAGAAACTGATTTGGGCAAGGACATGCCAATCACTAATGCAGGATGTAAAGAAAGGGCCTGGAAGAGGCCGAAAGATATGGGAACAGTGTGTAAAGAATGCCTTGAAAATCAGGAATTTAAGGGCAAAAAGGTCTCGAACAGAGATGAATGGCATAGAAAAATTTATGGAGGAAACGTCCAACCTGTGCTTGCGCAGAGAAACGACGCTAAACTGTTGTTGATTATGATTTAATTCATTGCATTTGTTATAATTATGTACTTCTTCGTGCATTCATGCTATTTTCAGGCATGTTAAATGAGTTGACATTTGTTCAATTGCTTTTTCTGTTTCACCCTATGCCTATGCCTGCTAATTGCATGTCGGCTAATTAACTAAAAAGTGAAAATAATATTTGTGCCTGCTTCTTGAATTTGGTAAATTAGTAACATATAAATCATGTATTTCTGTTTTCTTCTTGAAACTAAAATTGAATATAACTGGTGATCATTTGAGTAATTTTGAGTTCTTGATGTGAAACAGATGCACTAAGTTGATTGGCAATGATGGGCAGGAGTCAGAGTTTTACGCCCTGCATCGCGACACTCTCATTGGGTCGGTCATTGAACCGATGGCGAGCAACGGACTGAGGACGATTTGTTTAGCATATCGTGTCATACCGGCGGAAGGTGTTGACTCAAGCTATGTTACTGTTAACCAGTCACTGGTCTGATTTGCTGCTGGTGCATTTAAGTTGAACGAGAAATGCTATACTTCTTGAGGCTAGGTTGAAATATTATGATCTATTAAAAGGGAGTATAACTGCACCTCAAATTGTTTGACAAACACTGGTGCATAAAAAGTGCTAGACGCATACATACTTACATCATACATAGATACCTACATCAATATATACTTACATAAATTCATACATGGATACATACATACATACATGCATACATACATACATACCTATCAGGCCCGTAACCAGCATCCTCACGGAGGGGGGAGGGGCTTGTAACTTTTGTAAGGCTGCGGGAGGGGAGTATTCGTCAGGTCGCGAGGGGGGTTTGTCAGACCAAAAACGGAGCTTTCGGACCCTGTTTCTTCTCCAGAGCAGACTTCATAATGTAAAATACAGCCTTTTTTCGTGAGGGAGGGATTTTCGTAATAACCCTTCGAACTCACCGCACCCGGGTTATGGCCCTATGTATACATACATAGACATAATTGTCTGGATTGTTTCTGTTTGTGTGGGATTATGTTGGTCTTGATAGCATTGAAGCTTGACTTTTGAAAACTTCATATACTGATTTAATTTTAATTAGTCTTAAAATTATGTTCCAGAATACACTTTGTAATTTTTTTAATACTACGCTTTATCATTGCGAATTCAGATGAAATCAATTGGGACGATGAGAGCGTTGTCATATCAGAGTTGACGTGCATTGCGCTGGTTGGCATAGAGGATCCAGTCAGACCCGAGGTAGGCTGTGTGGTGATTCAGTCAGACCCGAGGTAGGCTGTGTGGTGATCGAGTCAGATCCGAGGTAGGCTGTGTGATAGCGCTGTCCAGAAATTGTCACGTGGTTATTTGTCATCAGTTATAATGAATTTGTAACTTCTTTTTACCAGCCATTTCATGTTTCCAATTACCAGGCTTCTTTATATTACCTACTTTTGTACTTAGTCATTTGTGTTTCTAACTGCTAATGTGCAGTGTTATATGTTACTTTGAAAGCTTATTTATTATACCTTTAATCAAAATATTGAAAGCTGTTATTTATAAAATCTTTTTGATGAATCTGTTTATTTGGCTTAGGGTTATATTTTTAATTTTTATAGTTGTGAATGTGAAATATTCATGTCACTGTTAAATTATTTAATAATTGTACATTGTACATGATGGCGGTTGCGTTGCTTAGAGGTGTAGCGGTTATATGCTTGTGTCGTTGTGAAGGTACCCAATGCGGTGCGCATGTGCAAGCAGGCGGGCATCACGGTGCGCATGGTGACGGGAGACAACATCAACACGGCGCGGTCGATCGCTCGCAAGTGTGGCATTATCAACGACAAGCATGACCACCTCATCATGGACAGCAAGGAGTTCAACGAGCGAATCAGAGACAAGAGAACCGGCCTGGTAACTAACACAAGCACACACACGCACACACACACACGCACGCACAAATACACTATGCGTTTAAGTCAGTGTTCAGGCAATAAACTTCTGAGCCATATGAGTTTTATTTTCAAGTCTGAATTGAATACTGTGCCTAAGATTCCTAAACAGTATTTGAGTTGCTACAGATTTTAGGTTAGAAACACTGACAGTAATACTGCCATCGGTTCCTCAACATCAGTTCCTTAGTTAACTGATGGATGTAATAATTGTAGAAGCTAAGTTAGAAAGGTTACAAAGAAATTGTTGTCAATGTTTAATTTATGAGCTATTTAGTGTGATATGTCAATTCGATTGTCAGGGGATTGTCATGAAACATTAGGCACATTAGAGAATGTGCCTAATAAATGTTGTACACGTATGTAGATACATATATTATGCAGTTACACTGAATTGTGACACAGTTACTATGTGTGTAACTGTATCATTGTGTCAACCTGTTTCTCTTCCATTAGAACAAAGTTATTACCTGATATGCATGTGTGACACGATAGATCAGTCAGGAGCGGTTCGATAGAGTCTGGCCTCAGCTGCGTGTGCTGGCTCGCTCGTCGCCCCAGGACAAGTACAACCTTGTGTCTGGGATCATTGCGAGTCGCATAAACCCGATGCGCGAAGTTGTCGCGGTGACGGGAGACGGGACGAATGATGCTCCCGCTCTGAAGAAAGCCGATGTAGGCTTTGCCATGGTAAGCGACTAGGTTTTGTAGCTGCATTTAGCAAGTAGGATATAGCAAAATGGTTATAAATACATGTACTAATTATAGTCAAATATGTTTACAAGCTTTACAAGGTAAGCGAATTTATTTTTGTTGGTATTGTGACAGAAGGTAAGTTGATTGAAGGTCCTTATGATATTATGATCTGTCCTCTTTCAAACGTTTATATGAAATATTTTATAAGTTGATATCTATGTAAATGGTATTTGATTTTTTATGGAAGATGACTACTACTGACTAATATTGAAAGTACTCCTATAAATACATAATTTAAATACAGCTTCAGACCATGCTATAAAGTGTAATTAAATTTTTAATCTGTGCAGATTTGAAAAACAGAAGCAGATAAATATTTATTAAAATTTTAAAAGTGTACTATGCATCATTATTGAAGAGATTTTCGAATCCAAGCGTCATTTAAAAAAAAACTACAGCAACTAATAAAAAATGCAAATTAGAAGATAATATGAGATTTACATATGAATTTATCGAAACTTGTAATCATAATTCATCATTATCATTGTTTTTAAGTCCATTCTCCTCATCACCATCGGTATCAACCTGATAAAGATGAATGATGATGGCCATGCTCCAAAACCCCATTTATAGATTTAATAAAAGCATAAATTGTATGTCTTAAGCTCTTACTGAAACAATCATCTTCAACAGTCAATCACTCCAATGATGTTTTCTTTTTGTCTCCTTCTGCAACACACATGCAAAAATGCGTCGGATATATTCTCATTAGCCTCACAATTGCCGTGCCAAATTTCTACAAATTCTGCCAAGATAAATGTAATGATATGCTGTCATGCAGGGAATAGCTGGAACAGACGTTGCCAAGGAAGCGTCGGACATAATTCTGTTGAACGACAACTTTGCGAGCATTGTGAAGGCGGTCATGTGGGGAAGAAATGTCTATGACAACATCGCAAAGTTTCTTCAGTTTCAACTGACGGTCAACGTCGTCGCAGTTTCAGTCACGTTCATTGGAGCTTGCGCCATTAGGGTCTTCAGTTATCAGATATCTTTTGCATTATCGTTTGGTTCTTATACTAATGAAATATGTTTAGTAGCAACAATTTGAGTAGAAAGTAGTATTTGAGTATGAATGACATGGTAACATTTTAGAAACAGTTCAGGATTAATTATTATTTTTATCATTATTATTAGTTTCATTAAGTGTCTATATTTTTTAGCTGGTTAAAAAATGCAATTTTGAATTGGCAAAATTAAAAATTTTAAAGTTATAATTTTTGAATTGTCCTCAATGAATACATTGTAAAGAAATACAGAATACTGTCAACAAGGGAGCGTGATTTTTAAACTAGCGAATTGTGATAAACAAGTAATTAAGTCTTGTCAGTAACTATACTGCTGGTGTTGGTGAAAACTTACTGTAGGACTCGCCGCTGCGAGCCATTCAGATGCTGTGGGTGAATCTGATCATGGACACACTGGCGTCGCTCGCCCTCGCCACAGAGCTGCCGACCGAGAAGCTGCTGAAGCGCAAGCCGTACGGGCGCACCGCCCCGCTGCTCTCTCGTGTCATGATCTTCAACATACTCTGTCACTCCGTCTATCAGCTGACCATCATTCTCATCATCCTCTACAAAGGTTTCACGTCTAACAGCAACATTTTCTTCAATTAGTTGGCCTATTAATAATAAAGACACATTTTAGCGCATTTAGAATAGTTGTGCACATATTATCATCAACAGTTTAGCGTCGCTTTCTCTGCGCAAGCACAAGTTGGACGTTTCTCGCATAGATTTTCCTACACCATTCGTCTCTGTCCAGGGCCTCTTCCCTCTTTAAGTTCGTGATTTTTAAGTCATTCTTTACACACTGTTCCCATGTCTTTCGGCCTCTTCCAGACCCTTTCTTTACATCCTGCATTAGTGATTGGCATGCCCTTGCCCAATCAGTTTCT
>JAQFZK010000530.1:0-10499 GCA_034695905.1 Fridericia nemoralis | reverse complement strand
ATGTATGTGTGTATGTATGTATGTATGCATATATACTACTGTAGGGATGAGTTTTAAAATCAACGTATTTCTCTCTCTGTATTATTACTTTGAGCTGGCTTGCATTGCACTTATGACAGACCAGTAACCTGTACTTAAAATGAACAAACAGTTATGAGAAAAATAAATTTCCTGTGCATATGAAAAATTAAATGAATATTTTGTTAGAGGCATTAATTTCTTTGTGTACAGCATTGTTGTCAATTCTATTGTTTTGTTGCATATTTGATTAATGTGTAATTTGTAACAGTGTGTTTATTACTCAAGTAATGGAATTGTTTTGTTTATGGTCCGAATACTCAAATGAACCTAATTGTGTAGTTCAAATGTCGTCATCCATTCACCTGCCATTCTCTGACAATCAGTTTCATTTCTCTCTCTCTCTCTCTGCGTATAGTTTTGGTAGTAACATAGTAACATTTGTGAATTTATTAGTCGATGGATTTTCTTGAACTTATAAGGCAGTTAACGCATAGAAGAAGCACTGAGGTGTATTATACTAGCAATGGTCTAATGAAGTTTTTTGATCACATTTTGTTCACATGTTACTTTAGTTCGGCAATGTTATAAGTTGTTAGTGATGCTACATGTTTCCATATAGTAATAGTCATATGAAATAATTTAATCTTCCGCAATGATGACACTTATTAAAAGTGTAATTGAATTTGAGAAAATATGGTGGCGTAACGTTATGTGTCCTGTTTGTACAATGTTTTTAAGAGCCATTACTTCAATGGTGTTAATGACATTGTGATGTGCGTGTGTGTGTGTGTGTGTAAAGATGCATAAATCGGTTAATTATTTGACTCTTCTGTTAACTGTTGTTTTTTTTTGTTAAATATCTGGAACTCTACAGACCAAGTTTATTCACCTGATTGTTTGATTATGATGTGCTACACAAAGATTGATGTATGATTTGTGGACATTTCTTTTTGTTCCATTACTCAAAGACACTGATAAAACTGTACGTTTACTTTATTCATTTGTTGATGGAATGCTACTTATATGGACTGTTTCATACAAAATTGTCAGTGACTCCATGTGACTTGATTAATCACAGTCTAAGCGTTTGTATTGTTTATTTGCTTGTCTTGAATATAGAAATTACTTAATTTTGTTCACTTGGCAACTAGTAATGTATAAATGGTTGGTCGCAACCAAGGGTATCAGGTCTTATGCTGAAAAGCTGGCTCAAACAAAAATCCTCACTCCTGGCACTTGATGAAAAGTGTTTAAGATAAATACAATTGTTGGCATCTCGCTGTCGCAAGCTGCTGTGGCTGAATGCAAATGGACGTTAGCCTGTGAGCGAGCGATCACGGATTCAAGCCTGCTTTTCGGCGGATTATTATAATTGTCCAAAGTTTTGCATATTATCACCATCCAAAAATGAATATTAATGACTAATGTTTAATAATCATGTCTAATAAATATTAATTTCACCACGTGACCAAAGTGGGGAAATTCATGCCGTAAAACTTCGAATGCCTGGTATTCTACGGATATTTTGATTCTTTGGCAGCTACAATCTCCCTATATTAATTTTAGTCTGCAAAATTCTGCAAGATTGCATTACTTGTATTGATTACACTTTTGTTTTTTGACTCAGACTAACTTCAATTATGGAAAGTTTTTTTATACTTAAAAGTTGTTTCCATATGAAGAATAACACTTAATAGAAAGCCTGCATGAACATATTAGAAATATTCAAGAAAAATTTGAATATTAACCTGCATATTTTGGTAGTGTACACTGTGTACACTGAGAAGGATGACAGTCGACCTGATACAAATGTTGCGCAGTCACTAATAGTTATTTAAATTATTAATTATTCAAGTAAATTGTAATGTAAACTAGTAAATTTCAAAAGCCCCAAATAATGCAGTAATAATCCTGCACAATATTTAGTTACTTAATAAGATTAAATATTTTAAAGTGTTGTTGATGAAGTGCATTGTTTCTGTGAGATACAAATCAAATCTGTTCAGAATAATACGTGGTACTCTTTCTGACGTAATTCAAGCAAGTAAAAGAAGTTTGAAGAAAATTGGCAAAACAGTGCACAGTGTAAATGTTTACGAGACGAATAGATTGATTTGCAGCAACTGAGGCAACGAGATAAATACTTAAATAAATACCTAAGAACGACAATAAAATAAGAACACAGTCAGTGTAATGAAAATCATACGTAAAACAATAGTTCATGTATGAATAATACTTGGTTTGAGTTAAATTTTGACTATGCGTTGCATTTCATCTGCTCATAACTTGCATTCTTTGTAAAGTGAAGCTACAATTAGAAACTCCATAGTTCGAGACATCAAATTTCATAATTCCATTTCAAGTTCACGCTGCTCTCCTAGATCTTAACTCTCTAAGAATGCTCATTGTAGCTGTGTAGTGCTTCAGTTTAGCTGTTATCAGTGATGTACAGGCTTTGTCTTTGTAGACTTGAGGTAAGAATATATTAATAGCGATAATACACTCTGAATGTTTTATTTGTGATGTCGTGCAATTCAGTATAGTCTGTGCAGTGAAGTTCGTATGTGGTGCATCTTTTTTGATTTACGGTTACTTTTCAGAAAGTAGTAGCAATATTTTGTTGTTATGTGTATTTCGTTCGGATTTAGTTGTTGCTCGAAGTTTTGTCGCGTTGTCCAGTGTAGTGTGAATGTTGTATGATGTGCGGCAGTATCTTAGAGATTTATGCATTTGGTTGAATTGATTTTGAGGTGAAAATGTTGGAAATGTAATTCTCTGAATCGGTCGTTTTAATTTAAAGTGTGAGATTTTATTGGTGGCGTTATGTTGTATGTATGTTGTACAATCATTCATTGTTGTTGTTGTTTTTTATATTTAAGCATAAATTTGATATTATTTTGGTTACTTTCTTATTTGGTTTATATGTATTTTATGCAAGCTTTAAGTTGATGTAAACAGTATTCAAAGTTTTCTATGGAAATAGAAAATTCAGGTCTTTCAGAAGTTTGTTGGTTTTTTCAGTTATACATGTGACATGTAGTTTTTACTATATTTTTATATTTAGTCCATTCTTATAAATTAGACATTTACAGTCATTTGGTAGCCGTTTTCTAAGCGTATTTATTTATTGGTTGTTGTAAACTGTGTTGTCATTGTGTATGTGTGTAGTGAATGATAGGATTAGTTCTAATAGAGATCTATTTAGCAGCAAACCTTCTTTGCAGTCAAGAATGTTGAATGTTTATTTAAGTTAAACGGTATGAGTGTAGTAAGTATAATCGACTAACTGCAATCGAGCTATTTTTTGGTGCAAATATTTGTGGAGCTAATAAGAAATGTTTTTATATTGTACTATAATAAGTATCAAGTGCTTAAACAAATAATGTGTTTAGTGCTTGTCTTTATTGTCATGCAATTGTTTTTCCTAATTTTGTTCAATACACTGCCAATGTAAGTATATTCATTCAGTTTCGTTTACTAATTAAAAGAGTAAAGTAGTAAACAACTATGCTATTGTAGTTATTATACAGTTACACGAGTTGTAATGTTATTTTTTGTTTGTAATAATTGTGCAGCACAAATGGTGGCTAAGATCCAACTGAAATTTGTCAAACTCATAGAAGTTAGTGTGATTCTGTCTTTTTTCACTGATTGTATTTTAACTGTACTGTCAGATGTGTTAACGTATTGTGTTTTGTGTCCGACGTGTTGTAACACTGTTGTAACACTGATGTTGTAACACATACTGTAACACTGTTGTTGTAACACGTATTGTTGTGTGTTGTGTGACATGTTTTAGTTCCGCCGCCGGTCGCAGCCCGTCGAGACAAGCTCGACATGTCACAGTTCATCCTATCACGTGACAGGAACTGCTCGTCCCCCGGCCCCCTGGCGGCCAATCACGACGCTCGGCCCGGGTCCCCTGACGAGGCGGGCAGGCTGCCCAGATCACCCGACGTGGAAGACATTCCGAGACAGCTGCTGGAGGCTGGCCCTATGACGTCACTGAATGTGTGAGTGATCTGGGAATGTTTTCTACAGAGCACTAGCACTAATAAATGTGTGTGTGTGAATTTGTCACGAAGATTCTGTAAATGTAATTGAACAGTAGGATTTATGTAAGAAAGTTTGCTCTGTAGTCGTGTTATTGTTATTAGATGACCAGTAATTCATTGCGGCTACATACAAAATTTGTGGTATAATAATTTATTGTAATTTAAGAATATGAGTTATTCATTAGAGAAAAGGTACATAAATAAATAAATAAATATTATAATACACAGATGCATGAGTATGTGTGTGTGCGTGTGCGTGCGTGCATGCGTGTTTGCGTGCACGCATGCTTGTGTGTGTATGTGCACAATTTGTGACATCTTCGAAAGCAGTTACTGATACATTCAGCATCATTATCTTTTGTATCAAATAAGCCGACCATTTCTTTTAGCGTTTTCTGCGTTCATTTTGGATATACTTCTGTGCATCGATCTTTTTGAAGCCTAATATATAAAAATGGCTTTTGCAAATGTGTGCATTTAGAATTAGCCAATGTGTGTATTAAAAAGCAAATATTAAGTTTTCATATTGATATCATTTTGTGGCTATTCAAGTGTACTATCAATTAGATTCTGACCTTCAGATTAGTCAATTAGAAATCGGGATACAATGATACATAATGTTACAAACTGAAGCCATCAGTATCGAATAAAACATTTTTGCATGTATTTATTGTTGACATGTGTATGTATTGTGTATATATATATTCTGTGTATGTGCACATGTGTGCATTCAGTGTATGTACATGCAACACATGTGTACTTTATTGCTTTCATTGTGTGTGTGTGTATGAGTACAGTGGTTCAAGTTTTCACACTCGTAGCGCAACCATCCTCGACGAACGCAGCACCGCCTCCCCTCCCCAACTCTCCGAGACGGCTAGAGCCGCACAGAACCTAGACCGGCTCGTTGAACAACTCCAGGCTGACCTGGTCACTGAGCAGCCGGGCGGTGGAGTCCACGATGAGTCGGCTTTAAATCTGTCGGCGGTGGAGTTCAGCAATGCTACGACGCCGGTTGCGTCGCCGAGAACGCCGAGACCAAGCGGTGGTGTGTTTGACAACGTGGGGCAACATCTGGGGGGCAGTGTTAGTGCAACACTGTTCTGTATTCTTCTTCCTTCTTCTTAATTACTTGTTTCAGTCAGTTCATTGTCATCAGCTACTCCTAGCAGTATACTCGCTACTGACTGTTTCCTTATTGACTGTCTTGGGCGAGTTTCCTTCAATGATTAGTTCATATATGTTAGTGTTTTTTTGTACAAGTTGAAGAATCATTTCAATGAAGTATGAACATTTTATGTCATATTAAAGTATAACAGTTATTAAATTATTTTTTATCTATTGCACTTGTTCTTCAGAGTGAGATCTGTAATGGTGGGATGTAGTGGGATATAATGGTTATTTATTGCGGCATCCGGCAGCAAGCATTGCTTTTTATGTTTTGCTGCTCTGCTCAGTTTTCTAACCTCTGCTTTTGACTTCAGTGAAGTGCATATCAGGCAGCGTGTGCTCAAAATGGATGCATGATAAATCATTTAATTGAACTATGTGCATGCGTAGTGAAAGTTAAGCTGCACAAAGTGGTTTGGATGGATCATGTGAAAGTTAGGCTTCACAAAGTCTTGGTTCGGATGGATCATGGACTTTAGTGATCCAAAATATTTAATAGAAATATTTTTTAAAATGAATAATTATCCTCACAAACTATTAAGCACATCTTCCTCTCATGCCAGAAAGTAGGATTGTTATTTTTGATGACCTGCACAGACTGTTGACACGAATTCCGTACAGTCGAACACGTCCTCGTCGACTGACATCCGTCGCCAGGTGTCACCCCCCGCCACGTCACTCGACGAAGAACAGGAACAAGTTCGACAGAGAAGACAGCCAACGACAGTTGATGAGTTCGGTGTTCCTCGCTCTGTCACCACGGTGACGTACACGAGTAATGGCAGTATTGTGTCGAGTAGGACGGATGACTCGGAGGATAGCATCAAGAAGAAGGTAAGAACTGGCAGATATCCAGTAGTTTTATATGTGTCTTTATTAGTGTTGATGTATATCTTTATTAGTGTTGATGTATATCTGTTGATGTGTATTTATATGTGTCTTTATTAGTGTTGATGTATATTTGTATCCTGTTGCCTCAATTGCATTTCAGTTTAGTTGATAGGACTCTTATCTCCTATTAATTTACTTTAATTTGTTTAATTGTAAAATAACTATAACTACAACTCTTGTAACGTTCATTTAATCATATATTACTTGTATATATTACCTTATTTAATAATTTGTTTTTCTTTTTTTCTAAATGATTTTGAATGTAGGCCATTTGTCTGTTGCATGATCTATAAAGACCATACATTAAGATATAAGTTGTGAAATGTTATGTAAGGTAAATGAAAAACATGGGTGCATGGGATCTTTGAAACGGTCGAGTAGTGTTACCCTTGACAGAGTTTGAAAGGTGGGAAGGTTTCCTCTTACAATCAGCTGCAGAATAAAAGTTTAACCTAAATTACAGTGGGCACTACTGATGTTGTTGTTGTATAGTTAAAGCCAGTTGGGCTGTACTATGTTGTTGTTGTTGTTGTTGTTTAGTTGAAGTCAGGTTGGAAGTACGACCGGTATGTTGCAATTGTTGTTGTTGTTATTGTGTTCAAATTGTTGTTGTACTGGTGTTGTTCAGCTGACGCCAGACAGGACGTACTATGTTGTTATTGTTGTGTTGTTGTTGTTGTTGATGTTGTTGTTGTTGTACTGTTGTTGTATTGTTGTTGTTGTTCAGCTGAAGCCAGGCAGGACGTACTATGTTGTTATTGTTGTGTTGTTGTTGTTGTTGTTGTTGTTGTTGTTGTTGTACTGTTGTTGTATTGTTGTTGTTGTTCAGCTGAAGCCAGGCAGGACGTACTACGTTGCCAAAGAGCTGGTCATGACTGAGAGAACCTATGTCAAAGATCTCAGTGTTATCACTGTCGTATGTATCAATGCAACTGCACGGGTTGCTAATATTCTAATTGGACTTCTATGAACATTCTTGTGCATTTATTTAAAAATACATTAATTACAATATTTTACTAAACTATTATTTTTAGAATGCTACACAAATTTAGCACATTTGATTACAAGTAAATTGTAGTTAATTACGTTAACTTTTTGCATGCATTCAACTTCTTTAGCATGCATGTGACTGCAGAACAATCACTATTTCTATGTGATGTATATATGTGATATCTTAGTGACATGTGTATGTTCATGTGTGTATGGACCAGATTTGTTGTATGTATGTATGTACGTATGTATTTCACACTTCTTGCGCACCAGTGTGTGTCAACAAAGTTGACATTCGAAGGTACGGTTTTTCAAATGTATGTAACCTGCTGTGTGCTTAGTGGCTGCGCAATGCCCTGGCTCAGAACAGTCTTGCGTCGAGCGTGCTCACTGACACGTTGCTCGCCATCTTTGACGAGTTCTATGACTTCCACTCGCGCTTCCTCAAACTCACCGAGCACAGGCTGACACAGTGGTTTGTCTTGGCACTAGAACTTTACTCTCTCTCAACATTATAATGTTAAATTAATCAAATTAATTTGTAATTTGAAGTAAAGTAACGTAAAGAGTGGAACAGAAATGCTGAGCGTGCCTGACATGATGTCGTGTTTTTACTTTTGTACTTTATTGAGTGGAGAACATCTGAAATTGACGAAACTCATTTACGTATTGTAATGCTGCTAAAAATAAAGTTAAATTGGTTTTCTGTGACTGTTACATTGTAAGGATAATGTTGATTCTATTTACGTTACTGAATTTATTTATTTCTGATTATTTCGATTGTTGATTGTTAAATGTACTTGTTGTGTTATTTGCACAGAAAAAAAGTTTCGTTATTTTTGTTAAACACAGAGAATTATTACTAATTTTTTGGGGAATGTGTTTTTGATTTGATGTGGTTTCTCGTGCTTAGATATACATGTAATAACATTTTTGACCCATGCTCGCACTTGTTGTGTCAATTACATAATTTTTACTATGTAATTATGACGAGATAGAGGTAGATGTGATATTAGATTTGTTGCATGGTTATTTGTTGTGACTGACATTAGGGAGGCGTGTGAGTGCAAGGGTGTCTTCAACCCAGACCTGTGTTATTTGTTGTGACTGACATTAGGAAGGCGTGTGAGTGCAAGGGTGTCTTCAACCCAGACCTGTGTTATTTGTTGTGACTGACATTAGGGAGGCGTGTGAGTGTAAGGGTGTCTTCAGCCCAGACCTGTGTTATTTGTTGTGACTGACATTAGGGAGGCGTGTGAGTGTAAGGGTGTCTTCAACCTAGACCTGTGTTATTTGTTGTGATTGACATTAGGGAGGCGTGTGAGTGTAAGGGTGTCTTCAACCCAGACCTGTGTTATTTGTTGTGATTGACATTAGGGAGGCGTGTGAGTGCAAGGGTGTCTTCAGCCCAGACCTGTGCCGAATGGGTGACCTCATTCTCAGCAGTCTCGTCATCTTGAAGGTCTGTTGTTCAGTCTGTTCAACACTGATATTTACATCAACGTTGCTCCAGCATTAGTTACATGCCACACGATCACCTTCATATGTTTATGGTCTTTGTAAAGTTCACAATAATGTTATTGAGAATCTCATTGAACTTCAGTTCGAATTGCAAGCCAACACAAGTACTGCTTAAGAACAGTTGGAATTGAAGAATAAAAAGCTCATTATGTTAGATGTAAAAAAAGTCAATTGAATGTCTTGTTAATGAAATTTGTAAATTAAATGATAAATTTGTCACTGTGTTAACCTGCCAGTCGGTACGTTTTGGGTTAAGCTTTAGAAGACAAATCTGTAGATCTCGCTGTAACTACGGACACTTGTATGAATATATTCTATTTGTTCAATTTTAAACTAAACAATTGTGGTTTACAAAAATAGAACATGTTCATGTAGGCTATCGTGAAATTGCTGCAGCAATTTGTTGTAAATATATAGAACTATCAGTTGTACATGAATCATGTTGTTCATATGTTGTATGGGTGTTGTATAGAAGTAACAGTCATACTCTAGTCAATTTGTACATGTCGTTGTCATGTGGTTGTTCTCGGTAATACATATATTGTTTTCATCTGTTGTTCATTTTTCATGTTTTGTTCTCATGTGTTGTTCTTAAGTGTTGTCTTCATGTGTTGTTCTCATGTGTTGTTCTCATGTGTTGTTCTCATGTGTTGCACTTATGTGTTGTTCATGTGTTGTTCTGTGAGTTGCTCATGTGTTGTTCATGTGTTGTTCATTAGTTTTTCTCTTGTGTTGTCCATGTGTTGTTCTGATGTGTTGTTCTCGTGTGTTGTCCATGTGTTGTTCTCATGTTTAGTTTACGTGTGTTGTTCTCGTGTCGTGTTCTCGTGTTTTGTTCATGTGTTGTTCTCATGTGTTGTTCTCATGTGTTGTTCTCATGTGTTGTTCGTGTGGTGTTCTCATCTGTTGTTCATGTGTTGTTCATGTGGTGTTCTCGTGTTTTGTTCATGTGTTGTTCACGTGTTGTTTATGTGTTGTTCTCATGTATTGTTCATGTGTTGTTCTCATGTGTTGTTCATGTGTTGTACAGAAGTATCAGTCGTACATGAGTCGTGCTGAACAGCTGGTGACCAGTCTCGACCTGTCCTGCAAGGAGAACGAAGAGTTTGAGCAGCTGTACAGAGAGTTTGAGATGCAGAAGGTCTGCTACCTACCACTCAACACGTACCTGCTCAAGCCACTGCACAGACTACTGCACTACCAACTCATACTCGACAGTAAGACTGGGCTACTGCACATCTCTCTCTTCATTCATACTCTCATGCACCAACATGTAAGTCTTAAGATCTTGTGATTAGCCTTGGCTAATTGTGATTAGCCTTGGCTAATTGATTAAATTGTGTGAAGTAGCCGAGGCTGCAGACATGAGTTTAAGAATAAATCTTAGACTTGCATGCTGTTGCATACAGGCATTAGTCCTCTACATGGTATCGATGCTGTCTGGGTCCATAACTCATTCTCAATTATTTTAGGTATACCTCCCTCCCCCCCCCCCCCCCCATTATTGATTACTCAAAGTTTGTCAGGTGTTTGTTTGTATACATGGCTTCAGACAGATACATAGCATCCTTACTGTTTTTTTATTACTATTAAAGTAAGACCTGCATGGATGTGTGTGTGTGTTTGTGTTTGTGTTGTATGTTCTATATTTTTGTTATTGTTGTATCCTTGATTGTCCAATCTTTCTTTCTGCCGTTATCATTTCAAAGGTGCATTGCGAGCGATCCAGCAGTAGACACAGATAGCTGCACAGTACGCCGTGTTGTCTAATTGTAAACCGATTCAGTTTTTATTTTCATGTAAATTTTCACAGAATGTATTTTAATCTGATGCAGTGAGACTATTTATAAA
>JAQFZK010000529.1:0-10501 GCA_034695905.1 Fridericia nemoralis | reverse complement strand
ATTTTTTGTAAATACATTTTTATAACAATTCTAGGACGGCCCTCTTTGAAAATTACTTCGCTAACGTAAAATACTTTGCCACATATCTCAATTAAGTTTGAACAGTAAAATATTCTTCAATTTTGTTTAATTTGTAATTAATTAACAAAATTATCGACGCAGGCTATTGATTTACATTTGTAAACAAAGTCTTTTGTCCTATACGTGACTGTTCTACCATTTCGCTAAACGGTAAATTTGGCAGCAATTGCTAATTCTCGCATCTGTCTATTGTACTAAAAGCAATTGCAACAGTGTGACTATAGCAGTACAGTTTCACAGTTTACAATAAATGTGTACAGTAGCAGCACTTGCAACTGCAACAACACTTTCTTTATATAGTTTAAAACAATTATTAAAACAGTTGCATATATTTTCCAATGCAGAAGACTGTTTTCCTGTGAGCTTCAGCAGTAAGCTAATGAAAAGTTACAACACTACATGTATATATATATATTGTTATTGGGAGTAAGTAGCAATGGTTAAGGACCAGCTTAAGGTAACGATTGCTTATTAGTCAATGGTTATGCAAATTCAAAACAACTGAACTTGCTTACAAGGTAAGTCTTCGTTCCCTGAGTAAAATAGGCTAAACATATTCACTTAAACTTTAAAACTTTAGGAAATATAATAATTAAAACGAATCACTACTTTAACTGAATGAAATTGTAACTCTATTCAAATGCAGTAAAACGACTTGCGATGGATATACTCGTATATCGGCTTAGTTTGTACACCAGCCTTAGGTAGCGTGTCAGCCTCGTGTCACTATTTGATAACAATAGCAAGCGGGGTGTTTTGAGAGGAGAGGAGAATTCGCGTCCTCTCGCGCGCGTGAGGGAGAGAGAGAGAGAGAGAGAGAGAGAGAGAGAGAGAGATTAGATTAGAGACAAGTCAGTACAGAGAAACCGACAAAGGGTTGTGTGATCGTTGTGCGATTTCTACTCATAGCTCCTAGAATTGTACGCAGAATAGACGATTGTCTCTTCTTTGATCTGCTAGAGATGAGAAATTGCTGATTCGCATCCAGTATCTGAGCCGCTAACCAATTATAGCAGATGAATACAACAAAGAATGAAAGTGATCAGCTCTATTAGAGTAAATTTGATTTGCAATATATACTTGGGGTTTTAAATCTGCTTTAAGAAAGAAGTAATAAGATCACTTGTAAGAGGACATATCAGATCACATGTCAATGTAGATAAATAGTTTAAAAGTTAATTTTTCAGAGAATGGCGACATTATCAGTATGTACAATTTTGTCGGTAGGCCAGCGTCGTATGATATTATGAAAAGTAAAAGCGTGTGGGGTTTACCGGGATTATGATGGAGGTTGAACCCTCACTAGAAATCTAATCCCCTACTTCAGAAATAAAGTTGAGCTGGTTGACGGTTTTCAATACTCTGTCCATAAACTAATAATAATAATAATAATAATAATAATAATAATAATAAAATAAATCGATCTCGATCCCTCCCCTCAACTACAAACTTGCAATTCTCAAACTAAAATTGTTTGCGTCCGTCGCCACCCCTCAAATTCAACCAGTCTCACGCTGAATACGAGTGAGGGCAAATTTAAATTCATCCCTTCGTGTGAAGTAGGCTCCCTAAATAGTTGTAACAAAACAGTTCACTACTAAAATAAGGGTAGAAATGTTCAGAATCTTAATAGAATAACACGATAAGTAATCGCTGGAGTTAATCATATGATTGCATAGTAGTATGTACAATTAGTGTTTGTAAGTAACTTTAACTGAAAGTGAGCTTAGACTAAAAACGTCTGTTTGGAGTCAGAATAACGTGATTTGGTTTCATTTCAGTGCAAAATGTATTGCTTATTGTAATAGGGCATAACATGCGTCTAATTTGTACGTTAGATGGTAACGTGTTTATTTCTACTAGGTGTTAAATTATTTGTAAACTCATTGTTCTATCAATTAACCTCGCTCAACTTCTGTAAAATTATCTGTTCTGTTACATAACTTATACCTCTTTATAAAATCATCCCAAAGAAGTTGCTTTGTTATTTAAGTGTTTAACTATTTCCATTCAACTTGACATGATAGGTAGACAGTGGCAATGAATAAATGCAAGCGGCAGTGTCAGCTATAGGTTCCACCAGGTTAAAGATCTAATTTTACCGTTCGTACTTAGTGCATATAGTAGGCCAGTTATCAGCCTCCTTGCGGGGGTTCGTCTGATTCAGGGGATGTGGTCGTCAGATCAACAAACGAACTATTTGGACTCTTGGTTCGTCTCCAGAACGGACTTAATAATGACAATTTTCATTTTAATTATCGGGGAAGAGGGTTCAAACCCTTGAAGTGAACCCTTCGAACCCATCCCTTGGATACGGGCTTGTGTAGGATATACAGTTAGAAGTAAATATTTGCATATAAAAACACAGTGGAACCGACACACATTAACATTTATTAAAAACAGATAATCAGACTAATTATAGCTAATTTGCCATTTAGTATATATGCGCGACACAATCAAAAGTACATTTCTTGTATTTAATGATATTTTATAGCATTTTATTTCATTTCAGAGCAGTAAAAGTTGATCTGTCATTTGGAGACAAATATTTACCCACTGATAACTACTGGTTGTTTAAAATGCTGTGTTGCAATGTGAAATAATAAACCTTGAAGAAACTGAATAAGTCATGCACGTTCTGCCTTACGCTGGGAGTGTAATAAAAAGCAAATAATTGACTTCATTATATCTTAACTTTAAAACAGATTAAAATTAAGTGAAGAGCTGATATAAAATGCATACTATGCACAATAGCTATAGAGAACACAGTGAAACACAATAAATACATCTCTAATGTCTGAAAAACTACATAATTATAATAAGCAAAATTCGTTAGCTTATTCTCACTATTCAATATATTCAGGTAATAGTACATATAAGAATATACAAATATAGCAGAGCATTATATTTGAAAAGATATAATAATGCACAATAACTAATAAATAGGCTAATATCTGAAAAACACCTCATAAATTATAATTAAACTAATTAAAATTAAGTTGCCCACAAATAACACACATGAGATAAAGGGCAGTATACAAGTTAAAGTACCTCCAAAAATAAAAAAATACTAGAGCATTATAGCAAAAAAAATATAGTGTACAATACAAGAATGTATAATACAATAATATACAATTCTTCCGACTTTAAACTACTTCAGTTCACAATAACTATTAAATAACATCTGAAAAACACCTCATAAATTATAATTAAACTAATTAAAATTAAGTTGCCCACAAATAACACATATGAGATAAAGGGCAGTATACAAGTTAAAGTACCTGCAAAAATAAATAAATACTAGAGCATTATAGCAAAAAAAATATAGTGTACAATACAATAATGTATAATACAATAATATACAATAATTCTTGCTACTTTAAACTACTTCAGTTTATTGAACTGTGCTTGTTGTTGTTTGTTTCTCTTGTTTATTTCATTGTAGATCTTTGCTTTTATCACTTGCCAACTTCTGGCTTTGAAAGTTGGCTCGACTGCCATGAAACCCATGACTTCTTCTTTTCCTATGATACAACAAGAAATAGCAAACATAAAATGATACGGTGATTGTTTTTTGCAAATAGGACAGTCAGCCTTAGACAATGCAGGTTACAAACAATATAAAAATAAAGTGCTTATCATTTTCTTGCTTAGCATTTTCTACTTAGAAGACAGCCTGGGCGCTGATCTCTCTCAGCCCTTCAGCCTGACGCCGGTCTAATTGGGTTCACAAAGACGGGTCCGGTACTTCATGAAAACCAGCGCGTTTACCTTCTTAGTTCATAATCTACCTCCAAATTCTTTGCTTTTAACAAATGCCAGCGGTCGAGCAAGCCAGAGTAACTGCTTGTGAAGAAAACTCAGCCAGATTAGAAGTCGCACCTCGACCCCTCTCATGCACTGCAAGCGCTTAAGCAACTAAGCTAAATCAACGTCTAATATTGAAAAACTATAGATAAAACAAGAAATTAAAGATGAATATGCAAGCTACATACATTAAATAGTGATAGATAAGATGAATTTACTTCACTTTATGACGAAGATTAATAATAATATTGTTAGCTTGTAATATTAATATATATAATACAAAATATTAAATAATACTATTAGGAGCTTGTAATATATACAATAATTAGCTGCAGATTATTGTACCTGGACATGTTTCATTTTTTATATTGTATGAGAAGTGGCTGAAAATCTTTGCCTCTTCGTCCTTTGTCCACGGGTTGTGGACGATTTTTCTTTTATCTGAGCAATACATTTTCAATACAACGCAGGCAGATATTAGAAACGGTACATAGTTATGCATGTAGTTTGCATATCGCAATTAAAACAAATGTTGTCATTAAACCCTTTTAGATTACTGTGTGCATTCATTTTGCTTCGGTAATTTTGTGCAGATAAGAAGCCCTGCCTGACAGAAACACAATTTTACTTTCAATTTCGCTAGCATCGAGCATTTATTCCTTACTTTACACTGTATACAATGTCATAATGCTATATTTTATTTAAAAACTGAACGTTACTGTATATAAAATAATCTTCACTTGTTTGTTAACAGTTTTAATTTTGATTAGAAATTAGCGCTTGAAGCTGCTGTCCACATTCGACATCAGACGGGAGGGGTGGGGGGGGGGGAATGTTAGCCCAGTGTGATGTCCATGAATGTATAAAATTAGTGGATTGAATGTCTGCTTATGAAGACTATGACAAGACCTGACGCGGGTACCAGCTACAGGCCTACACAGTGTAGGCCTACTTTACAGCCTAACAGGCTACAGATATTTATAAACAATGCTAAGTTATTAATAACTCTTCTCTTCTCTTCGTCACACAAACTATTTAGTAGTGTGATGTAATTCCAGAAATGACGTCACACTAGTTATTTTTTATAAAGGAGTTATTAATAAACAAAAATTCCTCTAATTTATTAATAATCACTGAAATCTATTAATAAATATGCGATCTGTTGTAACAACGCAGCGTCAAATTGACTATACTATGTTCCACCTTTGGTGACGTCACAGTTTTACACATTTAACACATACAGCAGAGTATTATATTTAAGTACAATGTCAGCAAAATTGAATCTAAATAACAACTGAAGATAAACAAATTTTGAGACGATGTTTTTGAGATGATTTGTGACGAAGTGCGACGTGGGGGATGCACAAATCGCGTGACGTCATATTTCGAAGCCCCTACACTATTTATACTCTCTTTGCCAAACAGGCTTGAGAACAATGGATTAATTAATAATGAAACAAAGATACCTTGTTTAAAATATACAGCTCGTATTTTAAAATATAAACCAACTCATTCACATGTTGAATGAAATTATACCTTCCATACACTGAGTAGCACTTGCTTCCTTGGGCAATCCCTCTTTGTCTTGTGTTGGTTGAGAGTCATGTGATGCTTTGATGACCGATGGTTCTCCTGGTCGCTCACTATCTTTGTTCTGACTTGTCACAGCTAAAAATAATATAGTAACCCAAGATTTATACACAAGTAAATAAATTCATAAAAGAAATCTTCTTCATTTATAATAAATATTTATAATTTGCTGGAAGATATTCCATTTTATTAAGTTTCGTTATTTCAAACAAATATGAGAGAAATTATCAACATATACAAATTCCAGTATAATAAATATAATAACTTGTGAAATATTAATTTACGTAACTTAAAATATATAACAGTGTAATAAATATGCTATAAATGCAAATTAATCAAAAAGCTGCATTCACTCATCGCTTATATATTTACAACACTACAATCAAATATACAATATTTAGATATTTCTAACCAAACCCATAACCATCCTTATGGAGGGGTGAGGGTTCGTTAGGTCCGGAGGGGGGTCGTCAGACCAAAAACAAACGTTTTGCACACCTGTTTAGTCTCAAGAACGGACTTTATAATGTCAAAAATACACCAATTAAGTATGAACCCTTAAAACTCCTCCATATATGAGCATGCACACATAGCCTGTGTGTGGTACCTACTAGTATCTTTACAATTTCAAAGTATTTTAAGTATATATACTAAATTAATAACATTTTGTCCACTAAAGTTTTTCAATATTTTAAATACAACATATTTTAAATACTTACTGCATGGTGCTGATTCTGCTGAAGCCCTTTGAGCTATAACGCTTCCATTGTCAAGATTCTTCAGGAAGCTCCCCACTTTCGTTATCTCAATGACTGATGGTGGACATTGATAAATGGTTTCGTTTATATTCCTGCTGTGCCCCATGTGCGTGAAAAAGGCCTTCCTTTCGTTTTCTGAAACATCCAGCACGGCGTGGTATGTTGACGCACGGTGACGCATCTTGGTCGCTGTCATCTTTTTTGGGTCGCTCACGTTCGCTTTCAAGCACGCAGCGTTTATGCATTGCCAACCGTCAGCGTGGCCGTCATCTGATTTTCTAGTTGCGAATAAGTACGGGTTACATTCCCTAACCCCGCAGTCGTTTCGGTGCTCCAGAAGTTTCTGAATTGCGGGAATGATGTCCAGTGGAATTAGAACGGGTACCATTTTTCTGGCACCTTTGCCTCGCTGATATGCAAGTTTGTGCGTTGACATCAGCTCTTGTTCCAACGGATCTACCACATTTTCTACCATATCTGGTGATACCCAGGTATTTGCCTCTGCAGCTTCCCATTCCGTTACTAGTAGGCGAGCCGGTTCTCCCCCACGCCTAGCGTTAAACAGAGTCAATCTGCAGACTAGGAGACTTCTGAGCTCAACATATTCTGCGCTTGCAAACAATGTGAAGTTGTCATTCAAAAGTTCGCTAATCCGACCGGACACATAGTTTCGCAATCTCTGAACGTCGGTTTCTGCCGGAAGATTCTTAGGCAGTCGACCTTTATTTTCCCGGTTTGATTCAATTTCAGCAATTGAATTGAACATCAGATGACCCCAAGAGGTTTCTAGCAAAGTCAAGAAGTTGTCTCTTTGCTTCACTTCCCCGTCGTTTCCATCGATTATGAATTCACATTTGGTATACTTTGCAGCTCTTTTCAACAAATAACCTAGACTAAGTTTGAGGCCACTCTTTTCTCGTTCATCTGTTGTAGCAACTACCAAGTTTAGCGCCTCGACTACCAGCCTAAAATTATCCGTTTTAAAGAGATCATGGCCCGTTTTAAAGATATCATGGCCCGACAAATTACTGTTGTTCAGCGATTTGGCTTTATGCAACAGGCACCCGAGTTTCCTCATCTCTTGAGTTACACACGGTACTTTCTGCTTTCCCTTTCTTTCCCACATAATTTTACCAACAGTAGTTATCATTGGATCAGTCTTACACAAACGGCCAATATCGTCGGAGCGGAAGGTTGAAAGAATTTCTTTCTGAAATTGTTCATGCTCCACGGGTTTCAATTGACTGGATGGAGTGTGGAAGGTAACGGCTTCAAGCACTGGATTTGCGCTGACCACAGAACATTTCTTGAGATGCCTGTACATTAGTGATCTCTGATAGAAACCATTACATTTACTGCACATCTGAAGATTTCCATTACTCTTCCTTTCTTTTCGTTCTCGAAGCAAGACATTAGGTCCATCTGAATTCTTCATTCTTTCTAAATTCTCTGTGAATATTCCTTTCTTCTTGAGAAGTTTCAATTCCCTCAGTTGTTCCTTGCGTGGAAGGCTAAGCAGTGCTTGGACATGTTCCTCGTCTCTGTGCTTGGTCTGGATGTGACGAGTCAGGTTATTTTGCATTTTCTTGCAAAATGGGCATGGTCTAGTTGGACGAACATATTGTCGTGTGATCAGACCTTTAACAGAACAAAATCAAGCATACAAATTAGTATATAAGCAACTTTTTATCACATAACGCTAATACAATACACAAATGAAAAAAATGAAAAAAAACAGAAAAAGAATTAGAATATGAAAAAATTAGAATAAAATCAAAAATATGTAAATGACAAACAAAAGTTAACAATTTAAAAGTAAGAAAGGTAAGAAGTAAAAAAATTAAAAATAGAAAGAAATTTAATTTTTCAAATAATAAAAATTAATGAGAATAATTAATTTTATTCTTAATAAAAGAGCAATCGGAATAATTAACATTACAACGGTTCTGTTTAGAACCAGCAATAAACAAATATCCCTCCCCTGACACTATAAAAAAGGCTTGTCATGCGCATCTACGCTATGCATATAAATATGCTGATTTTCCATACTGGGGACCTTAGCTTACTACCAGCCACGCGCAAAATGCAATATCTCTGCGACTATGAGTCCAATTCTCTTCAGACTTTGAATTTACATTTCAAATAGACCAGTGTTGATGTATGCTAAATAGCAAGACCAACAAAGTAATACTTGGGTTGATAATCAAAAACATGTTGGGGGCTCGTTTTTTTGGTACACTGTGTACATATAAAAGTGTCTGAACAAAAGCTGTAATCCACCCCTGTCTGTACACACTGCATATCTAACCAGTTGTGATTAAAACCTGATGCTAATACTATGTTTACTATAGTAATTAGTCTCAATAAAAATAAGTCTTAAGTAATTTTGGCCTTATTTAAATCATTATTAATGATCACTATTAATGTTACTTTTACTAAATGCTTTTTAAATATCATAAAGAATTCCATATATTTAAATAACTCCACCTCTGAACCTCAAGAAGCTGGATTAGAAAAGCACATTGAACTCTTAATTTGTCTTCCATTTAATTTCATTTGTCATCGACTTAAATTCAATTGAACAGTTGTGATTTTGTTTTAATTTTATTCAGAATTATCTTTGCAATACATAGGATATCTAAATTTACAATATATAAGACTTTACAAGATCTCGTGCATATGGGTGCACATAAATCTAAAATGAATGATAACTATTAAATAAAGTAGGGGTTAGGACATAACAGGTATTTTGACAATAAATTTTGTTTTCGTCTGTGGCGCCCACACCCCCTAAGTCGTTAAGGAGTGTCTTTGCACAGGGCCGGCCATTATCTAAGGCTGGCGCTCCTTTACATTACAATGAACTGAATATTTTGCTCTAATTTATAAAGTGAAAAATATGATAAATAACTACTGCATATTTGCTGCAAAACATACTGCAAAATATTATAAGTTCACTCTGACTTATTTTGGGGATGACAAATGCATTTAAAAACATTTCGGCCTATTAAAAATTTGCCTACCCACTACTGAAAACTCTGGTGTACCACTGGCTGGGAGCATCTAATTGAGCTTACAATCGTTTTAAGAAACAAAAACTATAGTAGTGAGTCAATAAAAGTAATTTAACATCTCAAATAACTTTTAATATGATTTAATTTAATAATAAAATAATATATATGCATTATTTGTCTGAAAATGAGTGTGGTATATATAAATGGCAATGCCGGAAAATAAAGGTGTCCTTTATCGATTGTGTTTATGCATTAAATCTAATTATTTCAAATAATTATAAGTAAATAGATTAATATAAGAAATCAATTGCCACTATTAAAAATATTAAACCAGGCTCTAAAAGTAAGGTATATACAAATTGTTGCAAATGTACAACAATTTTGAACTCTAGTTATGCTAAGCGTTCCCACTAATAAGCAGTTATGAAAATCAAAAGTACATTAAGTATTTACCTGTATCCGTGTTGTCCATCCGACTTTCAGTAGATTTCTGGGAAAGGGCTGCTGTGGGAACGGTAGAAAGTATGACAGGAACACTAGAAGGAAGAATCACTTCTGCCGTGGCTGCTGCGGAAACGATAGACTGGTGCGCAGTGGAAGTACTCGGTAGAAGGGTCGACGGGTGTATGATGGAAGGACTCGGTGGAAGGGTCGATGGGTGTACGATGGAAGGACTCGGTGGAAGGGTCGACGGATGTGCGATGGAAGGATGCGGTGGAAGTGTCGACGGGTGTTCGATGGAAGGACGCGGTGGAAGAGTCGACGGGTGGACGATGGAAGGACTCGGTGGAAGGATCGACTGGTGTACGGTGGAAGGACTCGGTGGAAGGGTCGACGGGTGTACGATGGAAGGACTCGGTGGAAGGGTCGACGGGTGTTCGTTGGAAGGATGCGGTGGAAGGGTCGACGGGTGTTCGATCGAAGGACGCGGTGGAAGGGTCGACAGGTGGACGATGGAAGGACTCGCTGGAAGGATCGACTGGTGTACGGTGGAAGGACGAGGTGGAAGGGTCGATGGGTGTACGATGGAAGGACGAGGTGGAAGGGTCGACGGGTGTACAATGGAAGGACACGATGGTAGGGTAGACTGGCGTGACTTAATCCTGACTGGTATTCTGGAAGGTCGCATTGCTGTTGTTCTTGTCGAAACAGCAGCTGTAGCTGCTTCTTCGACAGCTGCTTCTTCGACAGCTGCTTCTTCGACAGCTGCTTCTTCGACAGCTGCTTCTTCGACAGCTGCTTCTTCGACAG
>JAQFZK010000528.1:0-10501 GCA_034695905.1 Fridericia nemoralis | reverse complement strand
ATCAGTGTTTAAGCTGTGCCAAGCCGAAAGATCTTCTAAAATGTTGCAAATGTTAGCAAGAATGTTAGATACACTTTCTACCAAGTAACGCCGAAGACAATCTGAAAATGATTTCGTTGTTTGCAAATTTCTCATATCGTATGCAACTTTCATTTGCCATTTATTTTCATCCCATATATTTGTACTTTTGCTATTTGTAGCATCAAGATTGATCACTTTCAGTATGCAGTCGGATAAGCATGAGAGTAAGGTGTCATTTTCTGAAATGCTTTTTACCAAGTCCAACAACTTTTCAGTTGATCTGTTGCCAAGAAGTGATCTGGTGCAAGAAAATGCCCAAACAAGGTTGTCCTTAATGCATTGACTGAGAGAAATGAATTCCGACCTAAGGAGGTCATCAGCGTTACTACCAAGAATCCTGTAAAGAGGAGGTTCTGAAGATATTAGATTATCAACTGTCAATATCCTCCAGCCGCTGAGAAAATTTAGCTTATCATTGCAGGACAGTTCCAAATTTCTTTCAATATGTAAAATAATACAGATATTTTTCTTGCACCTGCTGAATTCCCTTTGTAATTCATCTAGTTGAAATTTTGCAAGTGGTATGTGCTGATCATTATCATTTGCTTGACACTGAACAATCAAGAGCTCAGCTTTTGATTCAAAAAACGTTCTAAATCTCTTTGCCATTTCTTTTTCAGATTTTAGTAAGCCAAGTTGCAAAATGTCAACTTGCGAAAATATTCGCAGCTCTGGCTGTAGGTTTGTATGTATGCCTGTATGTGTATAGATAAAGAACCGCAAGCCAGCAGAACTTGAAATGTATGAAAACGGAGTCACATCATCACTGAACAAACCCTCCAGGGCAGTGCAAAGCCCGGTGTTCGGGACACTCTCTATGTATTGATTCTGAATTTCTTCAATCTCTGACTTTGCTATATGCAGAGTCGACACATTATTCGACTTAGCCATATACGAAGTTGACAATCTCAGTATGGCGTCAGGTGGCACGAGCCGAAGAAGTATCTGTTTGCAATATTCCGCCACTCTATTTCCAGATTTACCATAAGTGAAAAACTGATACACAAGCGAAGCAACGCAATCACGATTGACTCCAATAAAAGTCTTCTCCATCTCAAGACAATAGTCTGGATACTTACACAATTTGTTCATCCAAATCATCAAATCCTGTATTACCTTGTTCATATCATCATCAATGATGTCATCGAAGCTCAAAATCTGTTTTTCAAATCGATTCAGGAAAGGGGGGTCGGTGTAGTCAATATTCTTTTCTTCAACTAAAACTATGCATCGAAATTTGTCGTTAACTTGGCACATTGGGTTGCTGAAAGGCCCTAAAGCAATTCGACAGTTATTTCTCACACCAACTCGGCTGTAATTCTGATTCAACATGTCATACAAACAACCGTATATGGAATCCAAATCCTTTATTATCAGGACACTGTCGCTTTCCATGCAGAGAATTATACGATTGAGCATTCGATAGTAGTAGTCATCATTCTGATCATTCTCGAATTGACTGCCAACGAGAAAGGTGTAATTTCTATTCACGCTGTCTAAACTTTTTATCACAACGCCAAGTGAAGAATCACCACTAGTTACAAGCATCAAATGTCTGGCAAGTGGATCTCCAACGTTTTCTTGGATTAGATTTTCAATTTTCCACTTAGAAGTTGTCTGTGCAGAAATCTTTAAATGCGACATGAAAAGAGAAATGATTTCGCTGATTCCATCTCCAAGACCACCAAAATTTCTAATTAAACCGTTTTGGATTATCAGCGCCTCATCTGCATCATCTTCTACAGTAGTGCTTTGTAATTTTCTACAAACGTATTTAATTAAAGAGTAGTAATCACGAAGTCCATGAAAATGTTTCACTTTTTGCTTGGCATGATACTCGAAATATGCTTGTGCAAGAGCCCTTAAAGTATTCTTACTAATAACTCGGCTACTATTTTGGCTGGGGCTTTTGCCTGCCAGACTTTTAGCAATGGCTAACCCAGTGTGGTACAACTCATCGACATCCATATCAGGGCGCGATACATGTATTGCACGATTCATTTTCGCTGCATCCAATGCCCAGTTTGATATACCAACGACAGCAATCTGAGGCAACAATCCAGTGGATGGCTCGAGCAAATTATGTAGAACTTTAAGAGGATTGTGTTTGGATGCTTCAGCCAGACCAATTTCATCTAACAACACAACCGGCAAGACATTTCCATTAACATTTGCCTGCAAATAATTTTCTGCCTTTTTGAAAGCTTTTTTGACACCATCTGACGTCGATGATTCCGAACCTTGATAAGACACAACATAGAGACTGGGCAGAGTGCGAAAATACGGTTCCACTGAATCCTTTCCTCGCAAATTACTCTTAATGAGCTGCATAGAAAGAGATTTGCTACAACCTGGCTTTCCTACTAGAAATATTGGAATATGGGCCAGTATACACACCAGCACAAGGAAGACATTTTCACACAGAGCAGTATTTAAAGCAATTCCTGGTGGTATCTCCATCCTTTTTAAGAAATCAATTTGTTCAGCTCGCACAATATTGGCTAATCTATCGGAGTCATTTCTGTTTAAGTAAAGAATTTCACAACATTCCTTCCAGTAGGATTGTCTCGCTACTGTTGTATCGAATCTTGATTGATAGCAGTGAGCCAGAGCCAGAATAATGCAGCGTTCGCTGAAGTTCTCAACATCTGATTTTGCTGTGTTCCCATGTTCAGAATCTAGAGGATAGTTGGCCTTCTCTAGCAGGATATCAACAAATTTTAAAATGAGTACAAGGCATCTGTTGACGTCTCGTAGACTAACACACCAGTCGTTATGTTTCACCTCCCGGGTAAACCTCTGAGACATGATTAGCAGATGTGTCACGTGTTGCAGATAATATTTCATAGATTCATTGTCGTCTAATGACTTTGTCACCATTTGATTAATGTATTTGCACTCATCATTTAAACTAAGTGTGCCATAATCCCACACGTAGTCTATCATTGATTCAGGCAAGGGATGAACTCGGTAGACAAGTTTGCTGTACTCGTCTGGTTTTAGTTTTCCGTCCAGTCCTGATGTTGAAAATTCCGATTCGTGTCTCAACCTATATGGGTTACACGCCGCAATTACTGATAAATTACATGGCAACTGCCTTCCGAAGCCCACACGATGACATATTATAGCTGTTATCTGACCAATGTGTTCGCAGGTATTTACTTCATCTAAGAATAACCACACAGACTGAGATGGGCTCCGTTTACACATCTCAAAACAGTCGTCTAGTTTTCTTTCCAAATCGCCAGCAGATATTCCAGCATGAATGTTATACTGATCCAAATGAACTTCACACGTTTTGGCAAGGTGCCGCACTAGAGATGTTTTGCCGCAACCAGTTTCGCCCATTATAATTACTGGAACCTTAGCTTTCAATCTGAGAAGAATCAAAACCATTTTCAGTACATTGTCGGCAGTCAGAACGTATGAGACGTTAGTACTTTCACCTAAAGTAGAGCAAGTTGTGGCCACTTTTTCAAGAATGCTCTGAAGCATAAGTGGTTCACATTCACGAAAATCTGGAAGAGTCTGATGGAGCTGCAATTCAAAAAATTGTTTAATACTGCTCGGAATGTTTTCCAATACCCTGTAAAAGGTTGACACTGTCTGTGTGTCAATATTGTTGAAAACAACTACAAAGTGATTAGTGTCTTCCCATCGCAACATATTTTTCATTCGCTCGGTCTTAATCTCATCGCAGGATACTTTTTTAGCTTCTCTCAAAACTTCTGCACCTGCAGCAATATCAACCTGAGAATATCTTTGTGCCATTCGACAAGCTCTTACAGATCGATGTGAAAACTCTTTGGCAACGTCAAAGATAGTTTCAACGAGCGTTGATTTGATGCTGTTTGTTGTCGTGTTTCTACCAAATATAGCTTTGATATTCTGCACCCTAAAGAACTCACTGCAGCTAAGCTTTCTCAGTTGATCTGCGAAAACATTCAAGAATATATGTACAACCGTAAAAGAAATATCTTCAGCAACTGAATAATATTTACTAAGCAATGCTCTACAGGTTTCCACAGCCAGCGGCTTCACACAAGTGTTTCCTTGCAAATTAACATCATTTTCGTCAACGGCACTTTCATGAAGCAGCTTCAGGTAGTGACACACTATCTGTACTGAACTGCGAATGTCGTTGCTGATAATGAAGTCACTGTAGTTGTTCCACTGCAAATGTGTCCTTTCAAAACAACACAACACGACAAGAGAATTCTTTAATCGGTCCTCCACAGAATTAGCTATCTCAATATAAATGTGTCTTGTTGTTCTGCAAACGACCTTAGTGTTCGAGCATAGACAGCCTAACACAATGTATTCAAATAGAGAGGCATCTAGAAAACTTGCATCGTCAATGTTTCCAAGGTCTACATGCAATGCATCGGATGGACGTACAGTGGTTTTCATTAAGGCTGAAACTAATGAATCACGTGTAATTGGTCCGCTTATATGAAGAGTTTTTAATCTTTGATGTTTGAGAGCGGAATTCATCTTTATAAATTCCGTTTTTCCAAGGCCAGGAATAGTTGAAGTAACTAAATGTACATTTGTGCAAATGCTTCGAAGGCAATGCTGCATGGCGGCGTCATCAAAACCGCGTAAATGATGGACGTAGGAGCTAAAACACTCCAGAATGGGATTGTGCGATACTCCAGTATAAATCAATGCCAGGCGATTTTGTAAACATTGACTGTCACATATCATGGTTGACAGGGTGCTAGCCAGCAGGTGTTGTAAATCGCTAGGAAGCCTTTCCACTCTACAAATACAGTGAAGATTTCGTTTGGAACACTTCAAGCTGCGTTGAATAATTAAACTGATTTCTTCTGCGCTTGTTGATTCATGACAAATCAGAACTTCACTCGCTGTAGGAAAATGTTTAGACGTATTTGCAAAAAGCGACAATAAGACATTAAGTGCCGCACTTGACGTCTTCAAATGAGCAATGTAAAGTATGCCCGGATAGACAACGGCATCGATATTTTCAACCTGTTTCATGAATTCGTCTTCCAGGGGAAAGCTCTGAGCATAATCTCCTGTGATGCGTATTGCTTTATCTAGCACAGTTCCAATCAACTCCAACTTTGTTAGCCTACAAGACTGTCCGATATTCATTGAATTCTTGACATCGGACAGATGGGATATATCCAAACCAACATGAATGTATTTCAGGATATTCTGTACGGCAGATTTGTCTTCGGGTTGATAAGTGTCTGAAAGAAGATGATCCATCAAAATTAACTGATCTGAATATAAGAAATTCAGTGAGAGAAACTTTTCTCTGCTATTTCGCAAGTCGTTTTTCCAATTCTGCAACTCTTGTAGTTTAGCTTCATGAAAATCGATCAATTCTCTATGCATGGTTCTCGAAGGATTAAATGTTTTCATAAAAACATGATGTTCAAAATGTCCCAGATTATGAAGTTCAGTCAACGTATAGCTTATTTCAAATACAAAGTCAATTGTTTCAATAAACTCTTTCAGGTTAATTTTCTTTAATTTTATCCATTGCTCCGCTTCAGTGGATCTCTTCTCATTATTTTCAATGAGAAGCGCTCGACTTCGTAAATCAATGAGTTGTTCAGCATCTTTGGTTACCTTTTCCCCTGAAATTTTGTATCTCAATGTAATGACGCATGAGCAACTATTGTTACTCAACTCAAATCTGTAACATCCGTTTGTAGCAGCATTTGAAATGATTTCCTTTGTTAGGTCTCCTCTATTCGATATATGCAGATACAAAGCTCTTAAACTGTGCACATGATGTGAGCAGTTATTTATGCAAGAGGCTAGGTGCTCCCTTTCTTTCTCTTCTCGTTCGAAAGAAGTCAGCAGACAATCTATCATTGATTTAACCGTTTGACCAGTATTCTTTAGCGCTGGCTGAACAAACCTCTTGACACGAATAAGATCGGAAATAATTGATTCATCCAACGTTTGTTCCGAGCGTTCTTCAACAGCGTCTATAAAACAACGAAGATCAAGGTCGATTGATTCACGCAAGAACTTCATTAAGGCTGATGCACGTGACAGTTGATCCAATACGTCATACCAAGTCTCATCGCTCTGAGTTATATATCGTTTAATATGCATAAACATCTGCTCCACTTCAGACAATTTGTAAGTGTGGCATCCGTTTATGAATTCTTGGCAATTTTTTACTGTTATGCATAATGCCGCTTCACTGTTGAAGTATTTAAAGTTCCATTCGTTTACATAGCGTGCTATGATTTGAACTTTTGATTTACGTTCGTACAACTGTTCAACAGAGTGCATAAACAAAAAGAATTTGTCTTCAATACTTATGAAACATTCGCTAGCTGTTTTCTGAATTTCATCGATTACAGCCTTAATAGTCATATTCTTGCTATACTTCAGAATAGAGCACACGGAAGACTCACTACTGAGGCTTCTTAGCCAAAGTACATATTCGTTTACACAAATATCGGCAAGAAAATGAGAAGCTTCTAAAGCACGCACACCCACATTCTGAGCGCTTTCTGCATCAAGTTCATTATCATTCTCTTGAAAAATCCACAGGCCACTTGTATCCTCCTCCCTTGGTTCCATTAATTCTGTGTCAGCGATGGTATTTTGCATTTCAGGAATCAAACTAATAAATGCATTTACAAAAGTGGACAACTTTTGAAATAGACCAAGTGTTTGTGAAAAATGAAGAAGATCTTGCAATATCCCAAAGAATCCTGGAAGGCTTAGATCCTTAATGGAAACTGAACTACTATCGCTTATAGCCCTTTTAATACTTTCGAGAGCTTCCTTCACTTTATTGAAATCTGTAATGCAAACTTTAAGATTGATGTTGTACAATAAATCGTTAATTAATACATCTAGCTGTTCGTACTTTTCCGTTACGGATCTAAAATTTCGTTTCATAACTTGCCAGTATTTATCTACGTCAACATTTGTCAGAAAACTGACCAACTTTGTCCATTTGCCGTCGTTCGCCCCAGCACGGTATTTAACAAACTGGCCGACAGAAATGGCCGACGATTCAATCTTTGACGCCAGCTGTTGCATCACACTCACGAATTTATTCGCAACACTTACATTTTGAAAGTAATTTTCAAATGAATTATGAAAACGAAGAACTTGCGACCAAAAACTACTTGTTCTTATTATGAATAATTCCATTGTCATTTCATTAGCTTCCATGTGATTTAAGTGATGAATTGTGTTCTCGTAAAGTATATCACGACCAAGTCTGCAATAATTTAAATACAGAATACCATAAATATATGCATATTAATTATTCACATACACCTGTTATTGCCAAAATACTAAATGAGGAATAGATAGTTGCATATCGAATTTGAAGACTTACTATTATCGTTTAACTACTACTATGTGTTAGCAGACCATTTCTAATTTTTGTTTTAAATAATACACCTCGGAGTTTTCGATAAAAATATTTTCCATACATACTGTTGCTGCAATTAGTTACCCGTTGGCACGTTTTGTACTTTAATTTTTACTATTTATTTCATTTTTAATTTCTGTATTAGTTATAATTATTGATTTGATATCGTGCTAATAGCAGATTTTTAAAAAAATTAAAAATTCAAAAAAAATTGTTTACGACTTGTACAAATTTCGGCATGGCAACTGTTGCCAAACAGACAAAACTGAGGAGTCAGTAATGCTACCAAAAGCGCCAGCCAGATATTACTGGACAAGATGGATTTAGAACAATAATTGTAGTAACTAGTTATCAACACTTATGAAACTGGATAAACAACAGGCGGAATGTGTAAAAAAGAAATAAGATACAAGAGTGCTTTGAAAAGGCAGCCTGCCTGACCGAATGATGAGTTAATGAGAAGGAACGTTTTATTTCAGCCAAAATTGAGACCTAAATTCTTATGTGTTCTTAGTGCTGAATTATGCATGTCAGAGTTGGACTCGGCACAAACCAATAGTAAACTTGCATGATAACGTTTGGTACTTTGGTACTAAGCTCACTGCATGTTATGCAACCGGGTGCCAGACTAGCTAGCACACAGCTCCGGCCTTTGGGTTTTGCGAGCCCTGTGCAAAGTATACTGAATGGGCCCCCATGGCAGAAGTAAAACTCAAAATGTTTTTTGTCGTTAGCGATCATTTGATCAAATTAAATTATATGATAAGTATTTGAAATAGCACAACTAACAAAAAATTATGCAGATGATTGTGGCAGATTATCACAGATTATTTGTAGGCTTATCTTCGAAATAGCTTTTACTATTGTATAATACAAGAAACAAAAGGAAAATGAATAATACAATTTGTATTATTAATTTTTATGTTACTTTGCCAAATATAAATCCTTAATAGCATATATAACCTACATTATATAAAAACCTTAATAGCAGGTTTGAACAAGCACTGGTTTCTAGCTGAATATTAAATTAAATTATCAAGTTGAATTCAGAACAGCTACTTCACCTAAAATATTCAAAAAAAGTATTACCTGTATAAAAAATTGTATATGTACCAAAAAGAAAACAGCTCAGACCTCCAATGAATTACAAATGAAGAATTTGCTGTGATAATACGGCTGCAATTACTGTCTTTATAAAAAAGGTTATTTTTGTAGGTTTGTGCGCCAATAATCCTTGTAGTAATCACTGTAATCTGAAAGGCGTCCAACTTATGTTCTACCGGTGTCAATACCAAACTATAACCAGATTGTTCTGGGAGAGAAATTAGTGAATAAATCTAAATAACGGTCGAATTTCAGAAAGAACTGCACTAGAAACTGTGGCGTGAACTTAAAAAATATCTGAAGAGATTTGCCCAACCCCGTTTATAATTTAACACATTTCATTGTTTTCAGCTTATTGTAGCCCTTGCCAAGAGCACATTTTTTAGTTAGCAGAAATCCAACCCACCTCTACTGTATTGCGAGTTCGCCCCTATATATTTAGAATCCTGAATCCACCAACTAATTAGTGCAAAAAATATAAATTAGCAAGAAATAAAACGCAAAATATCTAAAGGAGCAAAATTCGTCATCTTGAGGCCAGTTTAAGCCTATCCAGATTGCAACTGTTTCGGTGGAAGCCTTTCCTAAGAACTACCGGAACCGTAGTCTAAAATTTACTCTTCGGTAAAAAGCAGAATAGTTTTCGCACAGAAAGATTACAGTCCGGTTTTGTTCATCGCTCACTTTCACAAATGTAATAATAGTTTTTGATAATTTACAATCATAAGCTAAATGTTCGAGTTTCTTCAATACCCTGCATCCATTAAACTGTTAGTACAATACCGGACTACAATTACTGTACAGTACTTCTTCACACATATTTAAATTGCTTAGCTTTAAATGGGGCCCGCGTGCAGTGCAAAATCGACCCCACCTGATTGGTGGGAGGCCCGAATGCCCTACAACATGTTACAACGCAATTCTGCTCGAACCCTTAAAAGAGATGGGACCCAGATTATTTAAACTCAAAATTCTTAAAATCGGTGTATGTGTTATTACCGTAATATACATCAGTGTTTCGACAGTAATCAGTATAACTTTATTTATTAGAGATTCGTGGGCCCCCTAAATTTGCGGGCCCTGAGCAGTTGCACGGTTTGCACACACGGTTTGTAAAGGCCGGTGTTAGAAGCGCCGGTACTGGAGCACACAAGGCCTACGCCTACATGCCAGCCAGCCCTCTGAGTCGGGCTAAGTGTGCCAGAGGGCCAGCCAGCCCACCGCGCGATGTCCTGCTTACCTATCATACTTCTATTCAATTTCGGATCACTAAATGCAGAATAACATTGTAAAAATAGTTCATACAATCCACGAGAGTTATGGTTAATGTTAGGGTCGTTTTAGGGTTAGGCTCAAGATTAGGGTTATGGCTAGGGTCAGTTTGGAGAGTTAGGGAAAGAATGAGGGTAAATTTATGTAGCTGTGCAAAAATGTATGTAAATTCATTGAACTATTTTTTTTCTTCATATGCCTTTATTAAATACACAGTCATGTTATTCTACATTTTGAAGCTGATACACAATATGGCTGCCTGTCCAGTTTCTCAAATTTCTTTTAAGCAGTGAAAGAGCTCTATGCAGAATAAGGTACATGCATTTGAGCAACAGTGTTTAGGAGAATGTTGAAAATTAGATACGAGTACAAGGTAACTAATGAAGATGTGTTACAAAGGGCTGAAGTAAAAATGCACTTTTGAAGGAAACGAAGAAAACAGACTGGAGAGCTTGTAGGTCATTTACTAAAAGATTCCAGTGGTGACCCGTTTGTGTCTGTTGGAGGGTAAGATTACTGAAAAAAGACCATGAGGCAGATCGAGATTAACGTGTATTGATATTATATGTTGAATTAAACTGTACACACATGAGGGGCTTACAGAAAGGTACAGGACAAAAGTGTGTGGAAAACAATAGCTGTCAACCTTCTTGCAGTATATTT
>JAQFZK010000527.1:0-10504 GCA_034695905.1 Fridericia nemoralis | reverse complement strand
CAGATATAACAAAACGATAACAGATATAACAAAACGATAACAGAGATAACAAAACGACAACAGAGATAACAAAACGACAACAGAGATAACAAAACGATAACAGATATAACAAAACGATAACAGATATAACAAAACGATAACAGAGATAACAAAACGACAACAGAGATAACAAAACGATAACAGAGATAACAAAACGACAACAGAGATAACAAAACGACAACAGAGATAACAAAACCACAACAGAGATAACGAAACGACAACAGAGATAACAAAACGACAACAGAGATAACAACACTTAATTGAAATAACACACTATCCGATATGTCATATATTCGGGACAAATCATTACTATATAATAGTATTTAATATATGCACACACAAGATTACGGCATTGTTCTTACCATAAGATTACGGCATTGTTCTTACCATTAGATTACGGCATTGTTCTTACCATAAGATTACGGCATTGTTCTTACCATAAGATTACGGCATTGTTCTTACCATAAATCACTGCTAGATGACATATTTATAAACATTACAGTAATAATAATTTTATTGGTAAGAGTATTGCGAGTCCTGAAGGTCGAGTGGTTAAGGTGCTGGGATTGAAATCCAAGTGTCAGTCAAGGATATGAATAATGGAATTTTCAAAACTTATTCAGTTATTCACATTTGTTGTGATTTAACTAACAACGTTGAATGACTAGATACACCACCTAGGCGTACGTGCAATAATACCAGTAGGAACACCGGACAAAACCTCTGAGTATGGAGTCTAATATCGGAAATAATTCAGATTCCACAAGAATGGCGCTGGATAAGTAAATGTCAGTTTGTTATTATTACAATGACGTCATAAATATAGTGTAACAAGTACACAGTTAAAGTGTTCCGAAACGTGACTGTCTGTGTACACTGGCATAGACTTGATCAACATTTATCTTAACTTACTTTATTCCAGTTAATAATACAATACAGTAATAAAGCTGTTGAGAACTTTGCACTTCCATTACCTGCTATTCAGCATCTTTTAAATCTGAATTTAACGAAATGGCATAGAAACGACATAGAAATGTCCCGCTACTCAACGACAAATTACTTTTTCCAGAGGTGTGCCGTTTCCATTCGAATAGAATTAGACAAATCTTAAGAGAAAATAGTTTGTTTCAAATACAGTACCGCAGCTTTATAATTGATCTAAAGCCTTACAAAAATAAATACGATAAATTTGATGCCATAGTATAGCAATCTTTTCTAATACTGACACTCCGTGATCCAAGACAGTTGCACATGGCGATCCACTTGGTGATGAGAAAAGTTGCCGATTCTTTGAACTACAATACATTAACAAATGTAAACAAATAAAATACATAGTGGTGACCATGATTACAAAATATCATTCAGTTGTTTAATTTAACATCCGTAAAGCACAGAATTATTTATACTTTTATTACAGTAAATTAATTACTAGACTACTTTAAGATCTTTTATTAAAGTGCTTCTATAAGAGTACGAATTAATTACATAACATGTCGTGACATAGAGTTTGTAAAGGTAAAATCCTGAATTGCATTTATGCAATCTTGAGCCTAACTATCTATCCACATCCACAAGAGTTACGATAATAATTAAACAGCCAAGCATAATTTATTAAAAGAATCCGACACGCTATTCTTAGCAGAAAATTCGGCAAATGCAGATTGTTGAAGAACACTTGCAACAAATATTATTGAAAGATATTATATTTTAAGCGGTTATTGAAAATCAAGAGGCATTTGAAATAAAACAAACTTACATGTAATATAAAATTTGACAATCAAAATCATAAGGGATTAATATTTTCAGCATCAATAAATAAACAATTACTGTCTTTTCAAACAAATCACAACAACATTTTTCGTTTCATATCTTATAAATAGCATCTTTCCTTTAACATGCTGAATAACTCCTCACAATACATAACGATGCCGAAATGAATTTCTGCTTAACATACACTTGTGAAAGAAACTGTCAGTAGGTTTGCAAGTTACAAAATGGATTAATTGTTCTATTCTACTTGTCAAAACAAGCGCGGCCTTTGTCTATCGTCAGACGACGGATTGGCTCAGAAGCATCGTGCATTGTTTTACAAGCTGATGGAAGCTTAAAAATAATAAAATATCTAGCAATTAACTACAGTCTTTCAAATTGACATATAATTTTGAAGTTCTAACTCAATTACACTATGTAGCACAGATTGTTCAGGGTGAATGTTGAATGGTCTTCTCACCAATGTTTGATCCAACTGGTCAAACTCTTCTTTGATCTGACTGCACTTTGACCTCAAAGTATCAGCCAACTTCTTCAGTTCATCCTATTAAAGAATTAAAGATACACAAACAAATACAGTTACAACATAAATATAGGCAAAGACTGCCGCCAAAAATATTTTTACTGTCGACCATCATAAGAATCTGTTCGGAGTTTGAAAACTTGAAACAGGGCACAAGAAAAACATTCTTGATGACTATAGGAAACTTAAATGATGATAACAGATCCTGCCACACAGCTGGACACAAGAATGACCTAAGAAAATAACTAAGTACCAACGTGGTCAACTGGTTGCTCTCTGGTCAATGGCAGCCGGTACTATTTCACAATCTACCGTGTTTGTGTTTTATTGAGTGAAACTGTGTTATGCCTTAAAACATAGTGGTACTGCATTTCACGTAATCTTGTCAGCATCGTTTAATTGATTATTGTGGATAATTATTGATATTCTCAACAAAAGCTTGCATTAAGAAAATTTATAAATTGAATTGGTCCTGCATTAGTAACAAAACAATTAATTATATGAATATATACTGTACATACTCATACTTATTTTATACTGCTTTTATAACAGAATAATATTTTAACACATATAAACATATCGACCTCACTTATGAAAATAAAATGTAAATTGTCAAATTAATTTAATGTTCACATTTTAAAATAAACGTTTAAAAATGTATTATCCGAAAACAACACCTGAAATATTATAAAATATCAGTCAACATGAACAATTCACTCCAAAACTTCTGCTAACAGAAATATATCTTACAAACAAATAATTAGTTAATTACATGTTTAAATTAGTTACACATTCAAATAACCATTTAACTTTAACCAAAAAATAACACAGTTACAAATCAAACAAGTAAACAATTCAGTTACACTAAACTATAAAAACTATACTGAACTTCACAACTCTCACAGACACAAAGCGACTAACTTTCTGTGACTCAGCGGGTGGCTCAGAGCCGACCAGTGTGTCGATGAGTTTGATGACACTACACGCAGTCCTCACATCCAATCCTGTCTTAGTCGCGCCCAATTCTGTTTTAGTCGCACCCAATTCTGTCCTAGTCACATCCAATCCATCCCTACCCCTATCCAGCAATTCAGGGGAGCTGCCTTGTCCTGTAGTGTTAAGGTCCAGCCGTGCGGGTGACACATCCTGCCCTGCGGTGCTCTGGTCCAGCAGAGACGTGCTGGTGAAGCTGGAATTGTAACGGCTCTTCACATGCAAAGCTGACAGCAAATCTAAAGCCAGCTGTAACTGCAGCAAAACACAGACCAACAGATGTACGGTACAACTGTTTGGACCCCAGTGTGAATTATGCAACAAATAACTATGTGGCTTTTGTTGAAAATTATTCCCAAGCAATACCAACATTTGTCAAAAAGTTTTCGAATTATGATCAAAATTCATCAACATTTAAAATTCATCGATTCCAAAACTAATTAAAATTTAAAAAAATCATCGATTCCAAAAAAAAGCGACTCCAAAAAGATTGACCTCCAAAGATGCACGTACATTTGTACACAGTGTGTGTGTGTGTGCCTTTACTTATTTTGCTTCACTATGAAAGTACAAAGAAAGTCCATAGACAAAAACATAGTTTAAAAGCACATTGACCACACTAAGCGATACATATTGCTCTGATAATAGAGACTACCAGTGTTACGCTACGTGACACTTTAACAAGTAACAAATAAATAACAAGTTAATTCATTAAACTTATAAACAGCTCACAACATGAAAATTCAAACAGACCAAGTTCAGTGTCTTACACAGTTCTCCTGATCGACACACTCCATGTTGAGATGGGAGACTGTGGGCAGGAGATGGAGGAGGAAGGTTTGGGCAAGACGTCGACGCACAACTGCACCGCGCTGTGTGAGTGGCACGATGTCTGACATGTCAACCATGTTGTCATGGTCACGTGTCACACTGCCCCCCAGCGCATCACACACTTGAACCGTCTGATACACAGCGACAACAATGACACCACCACTGTTAACTAGTTTCAGCTAAAAGTAATTGTTAAATTCTCAGATTATTTTTGTCATTTTTTCAAGTATGGGGAACTGAAAATAGTGCCACTGCGCGACCTGTATGTCGTAAAAGGCGACTAGGGCGGGCGGTCTGATCAGAGCTATGCATTAGCGAAGGCTGCTCCTATCTGCTCTTGGTTCCTTCATGGTGGTGGTGTAGGCTCAGGCCTACACGCAGAACACTTTTCCCTGAGGAAGGGACCATTCCTCGCAAAGCGAAGTTGTGCCAGGAAGCGCATCCGACATAAAAACAAGCGAGTGCATTTAATGCACCTGGAGCCTCAAAAAACCCACAGTGGCATCTATTGGGGAAACGTCCAATTTGTGCTTGTGCAGAAAAAGCGACGTTAAACTGTTAATGTAATACCTACCCCTGTAAATTAAAAAATAGATGTCAGCACTTATGTTTAAAAAAGTAACACAATAATATCAGTGTCCTTCAATTCACATGTAGAAGACTAGCCCTCATGAATAAATGTCATGTTTACTGTGTGCATGTACCACTGTTGCATCCTTCATTTTTGGTAGGTTTATGGTCGACACAGGTCTCAGATAAGTTTAATTGAATCAGATTACCTTGTAATCAAAACCATACTTCATCGCCATAGTCACTGATATTACAGATAAGAGAGGTTTTTTCAAAGTAATTTAATTGCCAGACAAATCAGGCTGGTTCACGTTTCACTCAATTCTGAAACGATAAAACATTTTTGGCAAACATACAAAAGTATGACAATAAAATCCTTGCCATACAAAAACAGTAACATAATGATGTGAATAAACTGGCAATACAGCACTATTGCAATTGAAGCATGCAGAATGTTCCCCACAAGTATTACAAACTAGCACGATGTTCACGTCCAGTTAATGTCATTAAAACTAATGCTTCCAAATGCAAGTTGTGTATTAAAAAACAAATTTCGCGGTGACAAACCCATTGATCAAAATCATTGTCCGGAATGGATTTGAAGGCAGCCGCAAGCAGTTTCTCAGTTTCTCCAACCACTTCATAGCTACATGACAACAATTTACTTGACAGTTTATCATATCACGTATAAGAAATAATTGAAGAAATGACACTGAATGTCAATCACTAATGTAAATCTGTCTTCATCCAGAACGTTTCACATGTCAGTCATTCCTTATAAGCAATTATATCTTCAGCTCTGCTCATCATCGTCTCAACATCCACCTCCTTACCATCTGTTAAATTTATCAAAACAGGAAATGACTTTCCCTTTTGAAGAGCTTTGTTCAATGCATAAGTCGTTGCTATCCGACCAGAGCATTCTAGGCTGACATCAACGTTTGATGACTCAGAAGCTATTTAATAAAAGACCATCTTGTCAACTTTTTCTACGAGTTCCTTTCTCCACAATACAACATTGATACCTAATTTCAATGATTGTGTGGCCTAATATGACAAATGCTGCAGAAAATCTCATAAATATTCATATTTCCTTTCATTAAAGTACTTGTAAAACTTAAAAGAATAGAGTTAAATACTTGAGCAATTATTGTGATTTCATCTTGAATATCGTTGCATATATACTGAAAATTATTTACTAATAAAACAATATTTATAACAAGCAAAATTAACTGTAAATGCAGAACGAAATGCTATGTAATAAAAACAACTAAACCACTAACAGTAACATACAGTTGTTCAACATATTTTCTGCAGCAAATTGTAGTACAACAAATGTAGTATAATAAATGTAGAACAAATGTAGTACAACAAATGTAGTACTATCAGATTGTAAAACAAATATATAGTACATCAAATCTAGAACAAATTGTAGTACAACAAATGTTCTACAGGCAGCATTAGGAACAACTTGTGGACAAGATTCTTACTGCCTGCAGTGTTTGTCCACTGAGACCCTCAGCAAAGTGACGACCAACATAAGAACATCATTCTTTGTGTACGTCTCAGCTCTAAACAACAAACAAGTTCAGACACACGCACATTGAAACTCTTTAACTAAGCACAACTGTTGAAACATACTAAACAACAAAAATACCTGTAACGTAAGTGCATACATTCATTCAACTCATGAGATCAAGCATACGCAATGACATTAGACACCAAAAAACACTACCGTACTCCAAAATTTTAGAGATGTTGACATTAGAAATATACAAGAATACTTTGTAGAAACTCAGCAGTCCCACAGCAATCCATAACAAAAAAACTCATTTAAAATCAGCATTTGTGGAATTCGGGTAAGATTTACTTTATAATGTGCCATGTTCCCTGCATTACGCACTAAGAGGAACACATAGTAATCACTAACTTAACTTACTTGTGATAAAAAACAGTTTAGATAATGATAAACACACTGAATACTAGGGCTGTCAATGATTAGCCAGTTAACCGACCAGAGCCCATTACCCGGTTACATTGCATTACCCACAGTGGTGCTCTATCCTGTAAGTAAAGTGTTTCTTTGAACGGTTAACAGGTTAACTGGTTAGGTATTTCATATTTTTGACACCCTTACTGAATCGTCTAACTTTTTACTACTCTCTGCCTAACAATAACTATGTACACACAATCAAAGCCTTCTGCAACTTGTCAGACGTCAACTGCATCTGCAACTTTGCGCAGATTTATAATTGATATATCTTCCTATTTCTTTCTTTCTAACCTTACTTTCAATGCCCACACAACAGTAAGTAATCCCACTACTAACCTGAAAAGAAATTTTACCAAACAAATATTTTAACCCTATCACAAACAAGAATTACATCGTTGAACACTTAGTTTCACAATAGAAGCTTCATGTGGAACACTTAGTTCCACAAGAAGCAAGCATTATTATTAACAAACAGGACTTTGTCCGTAAAGCACAACACTATAGAAAGCTGTAAAGGTACAAAACTATGACCATTGGAAGATGGAGAGTACTCAGTCGTACCGGTGAGTGAACGCCTCAGTGTAAACCTGCACAACTTGTTTGAATCCAGCCAAACTCAACCAAGCCGGTCCCACAGGCACATTACTCTGAAACAGGCCTGAGTCGGGATGACAGACATTCGTTGAAACCTTGGCAGAGCTCGATGTCAATGAATTGTTGTTGTTGTTGTTGTTGGTAGAATACTGGAGTCTACACACCCCCAATGTAATAATTGTTTTGCTATCAGAATACATTTATGCAGTGAAAATTTATAACATTATTATAATTATATAATGCGTACGAATAGCTAAATGTTTTCAGACACACAAATGCACACACACACACACACATGCACACACATGCATACATGCACACACACACGCACGCACACACGCACGCACGCACACACACACACCCACACACACACACACAAGCACACATGCAAACATATATGAAAACACATATATAAACAATAACAGTACCTAATGGTCATCAATGATAAGTAAAATCAATCTTTCCAGAAGTAATTATAGTGACATACTAAGCGACTTAATTAATTCTAGCTATTTGAATCATACAACCAGACCCTCATTTTCTGACATTTCTCTCGCTCGTGAATATTGTTATAAATGAAATATACTGCAGTAATTAAAAAACATTACTATTTCTAATTCACAGATGACATGAATTCTATAATAATAATTGTATAATAATAATTGTATAATAATAATTCTATAATAATAATTCTATAATAATAATTCTATAATAATAATTCTATAATAATAATTTTATAATAAATGCCAAAATTAATATGTTCACCAAACGCTTAGATAATTCTGTTAGAGTACACAGTGGCACTAAACTTTATTAGCATAGTAACAATTTATATGAATTATAATGCAAGAACATAATCACTTTTACGTATTTAAAAACTTACTGAAATTATACAACTTTACCAAACTGAAATATGGCTGATCCAGAATTAACTAAGCATCAAGGACAAACTTTGTTATTCTTCATTTAATTTGCATATTTAATTTTACAAAACACAATAAACAAAGAAACTGTAGACAGTCTATAGTAAAGAGCAGAATTTGAAATCAATATTTACTCACTTTTATAATTAAAAACCACTGAACCACCTACTGTAAGTGTGTTCTCAGTTCAGCCACAGCGTTCAAAGTGCATCCCTCCACGAGTTCATCAAATGAAGCACCTAACACATAACATCAGGGCACAGATATAAAAGCATTTTGAATGTAAATAATTCACTATCTATTTTGAATAGAATTACTGAAGCTTTTGCATCACACTGTTGTATTCTCTTCATTGTTGTATTCTGTTTATTTGTTTTTTATTTTTTATACATGTTGTATTGTTTCCTTCAAAATTCATAAAAAAGCAACGTTAGAACATTTTATACACGATGTTACAAATATCTAGGAATGCCACCAAAGTTGACAAATAATTATTAAATCCTTTTAAAAGTAACACTATGCGAGTACTAATATTTCAACCGATACCATTTCAATTACAATAATAATTTTAACATAAAATGGAAACAGTCTGCTGAACGCTATTACAAAAACATTTTACCTTTTGTAGTAACAACATGACCAGATTTATGCTTATATGCATCTAGTTAGGTTGCAGAACATCGCAAGCAATGAAGGCAGACTACAACCTCTAAGTAGGCAGCTGCTACGTAGTATAGAAAACATTTTAACAACACTATCCTCTAAATACCTCATTGACAAACAGCTTCAATCAGAAAATATAAAAGCTTTGAGTTACATTTGTTGTAGCAATGTCGTTGCATTCTTCTGTTTTCTGACGCATTTAATTGTAGTTTTTTGTACTCTTCTGCTTTAATTTCAGGAATCGTTTGGCTTACATTTCTATTTGCCAAATTTGGTGTCAAGAGGGGTTTACACTCAAGGCGCAGAGCACCTGGTGGGGAACTGTTGCTGTGTTTTGTTGTCAGTGCAAATGTTTTAAATAAATTAAAAAACTAGTAAAAACAACAACAAGAAGCGAACTACTAACCGTAATTTACAAGAATTCTGACAAAGTCGAGTAGACGTGGAGTCCAGTCATCCATGTGACGCTGTATGACGGTGCACAAGATTCTGTGGAGTTTTGCTCTGAGTCGACAGTCAGCACTTACAGACACTGAAATACATTGCACACAGCATACAACAGTATGTTCGAGGTCCCCGATGACATCTCTGGATGTCGAAACGGACTTTAAACTCAATTTATTATTATTATTATTAACAGTGCTTGTATGAATACATGGTTGGATATATACAGTTTCTTGGTCAATGTTTAAAGAAATGCAAATCAGGACATTTATATAACTGGATAGCGTCTATACAGGTATTACTTAACGCTCGACTGGTTAAACCATTCATCACTAGTCTTGCGTATCGTCATAGATACAGAGTTCCCATCATGCTGCTGGGACAGGCAGTGTTCTAGTGCCAGCCTTGTCTAGGATTAGTAGTAACCGGACATGTTTGACATACGTCCGTAACATAGTAATTGATTGAGCATCCTTGGCGAGTTATTAGTTACATGATAGGCAGGAGATAGAACTAAACCATATCTGACTTTCTCTGTCAGGTTGATAGTGTGTAAATTGAAGCATTAAGGCTGGCTAGTTACGCTGGCGTCAGGCTGCAGGGCTGAGGGGGAGATCGGGGCCCAGGCAACCTTCTTTTTAGAAGACGCCACAACACTACATTTTAAGCATAAACAATAAGGTACGGTATATTTGAAATTATTTGCAAAGTTGATTAAAGACAACAATTAAACTGGAAGAATGAAGCCATACAGATACAGATACAGACACAGACATAAGATGGCAGAAATATACAGATATACGCAGACATATTGATATATACAGACATAAGAAGTTAGACATACTCAGATAGAGAGTCCACTGTAGAAAGGCAGAGTGGGAGGAGATGGAGTGGAATGTGAGCAGAATCCTGTCTGCATCGATGTACTTCAACAGACGATCTAAGATATGTGCAATAAAATATGTCCTAATAAATCGATGTAATTTTTAAACGAATAAATAATGAAACTCATTTTCGTTATCCGTTCAACGTTCTCCTTCGTTGAATACACAGGATGAACTACTGCGTGTAATGCAGCATACATATCTCTATCTGGTTAGGTAATACTACGCGACCTAATCCTGACAAAATTCTACTCATTAGTAACAGAAAAAAAACACT
>JAQFZK010000526.1:0-10515 GCA_034695905.1 Fridericia nemoralis | reverse complement strand
ACCAATGTGTGTTGGAAATACACCTATCCGACAAACTGTAGGCGGCTCAAGTGAACAAGACAGTTAATGGATTGGAATGTGTCTTCCAACTGGAACCGAATGACTAGAATAGTATTACAACTCATGGTGGCAATTGTTTTACTCTTTTTCTCGTTTGTTGTTGTTGTGTCGTTGTTGTTGTTGCTAGTACTGTTTTTATTGTTGTTAATGTTGCTAATGTCGTTGTTGCTACTGTTTAAATTCTTCCTAGGATTGAAGATGCTATTGCTGCTATTACTGTTGTTGTCGATTTTAATATTGCTGAAGCTGTTGTTGGTATTTTTGTTGTTGTTGCCAAGGGTGTTGTCGCTGTTATTATTACTGTGGTTGTTGTTTTTTTGTTTTTGTATTGTTAGTGTTGTTGCTGCCGCTTATGTTTTTGTTGTTGCTACTATTGTTGTTATTGCTTAATCTGTTGTTGCTGCGATTGTTGTTGTTGTTGTGTTGTTTCTATTGTTATTGTTGCTGTTGTCGGTGTTGTTTCTATTGTTGTTATTTGTTATTGTTGATTCTGTTGTTGTTGCTGCTGTTGTTACTGCGAGTGTTGTTGTTGCAGTTGTTGTTGTTGTCTAACGATACACAGCGTCCACAATCATACTCTCCTTATCGGTGACGTCATAGAGGATGACTTCCTGGTCGTCGGCGCGTCGTTCTGTGCTGTGCCACATGCCGTACGCGAAGTAGATGAGAAAACCTACCACGCACAACAAAGCATCACACTGCTAGTATAATGTGTATTATATTTATAGAGTATATATATATACACATATTTATGTTACATGAGATAAATAGCAATATATCAATTTCATGTACACTTCATATTATAAATGCTCGGAAAAAAGACACATTTATAAATACTGATACTGTCAAAAATGCAGTATAACAAAAATAAATAAACAATAACATAACTATTGATAAATTTAAGGGGGTAGACAAACAGAGAGACACATACATATAGACTAACCACTAGAGTGCAAGAAAACCAAACTTGAATACTGTTTTGATCGAGTTCAATTATACCATACTTAGACAAGTCACAACTATGAATGAAGTCCTGAAGGATACGACAATCCTGCATGGCGGTTACGACAATCCTGCATGGAGGTTACGACAATCCTACATGGAGGTTACGACAATCCTACATGGAGGTTACGACAATCCTGCATGAAGGTTACGACAATCCTGCATGGGAATCAAAAGTGAGATGAGTAACTAGCGTCCATATCGCTCGATACGGAATTGATATGTAAACAATTACTGGTGTAAAATTAAATTGCTGTTATTTTGTTGTCTTATTGTCTCAGCAAATAGATCCATATGAATGTACGAAATGAAAAAATAAATGTTTATGGAATCTATCGAATAATTGAGTAAAGTGATTCTACTGAAATTTAAAATAGTTTGAAAAATAAGTCAGTTAGTAAACCAGTAATGGTTAACAGCTCTGACTAGACTCTCTCTCTTTCTGTTGTTAAGGACTTCGTTCATAGTTGTGACTTTTCTAATATTTTTTCATAATTGAACTCGATCAAAACAGTAACTAAGTTTTGTTTTAAAAACTCTATTGATTAGTCTGCATGTATGTGTCTCTCCGTTTGTGCATGTTGTTGTGTATCTGCAGTAGGCCTAAACATATTGCATACTTTTTCAGTCATTAATTTTGTTTTAATGTTATATTGTTGATCTAAATTGATATATTCTGCACATTATCTTGTTCTTTAGGTTCTTTAGGTTTTTAACTAATGTCGAGCCTTAAATCACCTTTTGCAAACTACTCACTCTTTAACTACTTGTTCATCTATATGTATGCTTATTTTGCAAATAAAGATAACTATATAAATAAATAAATCAATCAAAATTAATGCATTTAGGTCAAAGAAGTAATTGTACTCAGCGGCAATCTTCTAACATATCTTAGAATTGTTACATAATCTTTGTATTCTCGTGTTACAATTGTTAATGTCGCCTAGGAGACAGATCGCTAATAATGAACGGCCTACAATAAGGGCCTACAACACGACACACTTCAGAAAGATTGGCTAGTTTGTAGGCCTATTGACCTAGAATTTTCATACTGAGCTCTGATTGGCCATCAGAAAACCAATCAGCATAATTTTGAGCGAGGCGCGAGACAATAAGTAGGACGAAAAATCCTTGTAGAGAGACCGAGTTGATCCAGCAGTGAGAAGATCTCAAGCGACCCGAGGAACAGGGACGAACGGACGGTGAGCAGATCCCTCGTTATTATTAGATCTATTCCATTAATTGTTTACTAATTTCAATTGTTTATTGTAATTTACTAACGTTAATGTTTAGTCTTTGGGCGGTCTCACCGGTACATTGTACTGAAAGGGAAGGGTTTGTTTGTTGTCTGTTTGTACGCTGCTGGACCGCTGGGGACGGCTGCACTCTGACGGCGAATGACCTCCCGCTGGACGACCGCAGACGGGAGCTCGGCTACGATGAAGCTCAGCCTGGTCTCGGCGAGGAGCTGCCCGCAGTGTTGCGCCGTCTTCTGTCCTCCGCTTCCTGATCGCTTACTGACAACCGCGGCTGGACGGAAAAGTGAGCTGAAACCCTTTTGCTGGTGTTAACCAGAGGTCCAGCTATATTGTATTTTATGTATATAAATATATGTATGATTCATACAGACAGAAGTATAAGAAAAAGTATACTTGATATAGATTCTGTCTACTTTCTTTTTACATAATTAATATGTCTGCATCTGTCTCTTGCTATCACTTCTTCTCATCTCTATATCTTCTGCAATTAATTTAATTAAACTAGGAGCGCATGTCGGAGACAGTGTTTTTCTCAATAGTAAGTAAACTTTATGCAACGTCGGAGTGTCCAACCAACTCGAAATTGTCGCCAAGTCGGAAGGTTCGTCAAAGTTGGAGAGTGGCATTTATAAGTGTCGCGAGCTAAGTAATATTTAGCTTACGTGTAAGTCTCATCAGTACTTTGTACTGAGGGTGGAGGGTTTGTTTGTTCACTGTTTGTAGTTCCCTGGTGAATCAGTGGTGATGCAGCTCTCTGGGAGAATAGACTCCAGCCGCCATCCGTGACTGGCCTTTCTCCTTCTCCTGGGCTCCTGACTGACTGTTTGTTGGTTAACCACTTCAGGCCTGCTATTAGCCTTCATGTTTGTAACCATCCTACATGCTTGTAACCATCATACATGCCTGTAACCATCCTACATGCCTGTAACAGCCTACATGCCTGTAACTAGCCTACATGTCTGTAACCATCCTTCATGTAGTGTAACCAGTCTACATGCCTACTTCTACTCTAGTACTATGTTCTAGCCTACTTCCAACCTACAAGTCTGATACTAGCCTACATGCTATCTATCAGCTCTCAAACATGCAACTGGTCAACAAATCGGTTGCCGGCCGACCAAAAAACGTACTTCTTGCCTTACAAACTTGCTACCAGCCTGCAAGCAGCCTGTTACCAGTCTACAAGCTTGCTACCAGCCTGCAAGCAACCTGTTACCAGTCTACAAACTTGCTACCAGCCTGCAAGCAGCCTGTTACCAGTCTACAAGCTTTCTACCAGCCTGCAAGCAGCCTGTTACCAGTCTACAAGCTTGCTACCAGTCTGCAAGCTTGGCTGACTGCCGGCTGATTGCAGGTTCGTAGCAACCACGTAGCCACGGGAGGGGGCCAAGGGAACCCGGCCCAAATGGAGGCCGAGTCCCTCCTGCTAAAATAGCTTGACCCCCTGCTAAAATCTTGGCCCCCTTTTGGAACAGTACCCTGGCTACGTGGCTGGTTCTTAGGAAAGCTTCTACCAGCCTGCTCCTACCGGTAGGAGGCAGGTACAATCCAAATGTGCTATCAGCCTGATACCACTGGGAGCAGGCAGATTTGGCTTGTACGTTGTTATTTAATAGCCTACAAGCCTGCAGCCAGTCTACAAAACGGTACCAGACTACAAAATAGGCTTGCCGGCTGGCAACAGGTTTTTAGGCTTTATAGGCTGAAAAGCCTAAATTAAAAGTCGAACAACTTGTTGCCAGCTAGAAAACACAGCTAGAAAAAAAACAGAAAAACGTTGCCAGCTAGAAAAAACACCTGTTGGCTTCTAGAAAACAGCCAAAATTGTGCTGTCAGCCGGCAAGACTGTCCCCAGCCTGCCTTCTAATGCTGGCCTACTAAAGTAATCATAGGCTTGAATGTGGGGCTTATTGTAGGCTGTAACACAGATTTGTTGGCTGTAACCCAGGTTCCAACTGTCAACGTGTTCCAGGTTCCAACGTGTTTTTACTATAAGGCCTGTTCTGTTGTGGATTCTATGTAGTTAGTGTTTTCTATAGCGGTATCTTGAAGAAAATAGCATTTAGAAGGATCTAGCCTCCTCCTTTGTTATCATATGTAGGCTATATTAATTTATTTAAAAGTAAACTAAACTCTCATAGACACAAACAGATGTATCACAAACGCAAAGCGATTTTTACGAGGACTTGCTATCAACTTTTCATCTCCTCCCAGGAGATGAAAAGTTGATAGCAAGCGTGAATCGTTTTATTTTTAAGTTTTTTCCCTGTGTTTTCCTTTTTATCTTGTTAAAAGTTGATAATTTATTTCTCCATATTGAAAAGTATAGTGCAACCTGTTGTCGTTGTTTGCCTGTCTTGACCCCTCCATACGAATCAAGATCCCGTTCCGTTTCCATCTGCCATCAGAGCGTCTTCTCCATTGTTGTAGCAGTTCAGCCACGGCGACAGGGTCGTTCCAAAGATCTAAGAGATTGAGGTCTGATTTGATTGAAGCACAGGAGAATAGTTGTTTGGTGTCATGATTATGGGCTTTACAGATAGGAGATGGATGTAAAGTTGGATTGATTTTATTGAGGTATGTGAATAGTATTGGGGATTTGTCAATGCGTAGTTGGGCAAGTGTGTGTCTGACTTTTCTTGAGAGTTTCTTCTGTCTTGTTGATGGGTGGTGGTGGAGTGTTTAGGAAAGGATTTAGACCGCGTGATTGAATGAGACTATTCAACATCATCATTGTAGTACAACTTTCAGACAGACAGGTATACGGACTGGTACGGACAGACTGGTATTTCAGTCTGGTATACGGAATAAAAGTAATTTAAATGCCAAAGTCAGTTTTATAAACAATATGAATGTTCACAAATATGCATTTTAATCAATATCGGTTTATCATATTTTACAGGTTGTTGTGATGAGAAGTCAAAGAATCACAAGACACTGCGATGACTGAGAATATTATATCACAATTGGAAGAAATATATCTAACAGCAGCAGCAGCAGTATAACTGATTATATACTTAAATAATCCTTTGCAAAATAACAACAAAAAGTCACGACACACACGCACACACACAGACCCAGACTGTAGACACAGGCATACCAGTACACAGCCACACATTAACAAAATAACAATGCATAGATACACAAATAGACAGAATGGTAAACCAGTCAACTCGTGGAGTCAACAATTTGGTAAAGTCAGTTGGTGTGTACTACTCAGGAGAAATTGAATTTCTTTCAAATCACAAACGATCATACGAACGAGACTATTCAATATCATCATAGTAATACAGACCGACCGATTGACCAGCATTTAGATCACAACTGCTTCATCTACGTAACACTTGATGCTAACAGGCTCTGGATCAACACGTGTATCTTTTTCATATATTCATGGTTCTCACGAAATGGGTGAGAAATAAATTCGCAGACTTTTCAAGGACTTCTCGAAGGCTTTTCGCAGATCTTTGAAGGATATTTATTATTGCAATGTATAGAGAATGCAAACAAAGTTACCTTACAAACACACATGAATGCGGAACATTACTAGTGAGATCAACGCAACTCTGAAATGATGGAGTTACAAAGCACTATGTGTGAAAGAAATCATGGAGAAAAAATAATTAAGACTTTTCAAGGACTTTTTCACAGATCATCCAATTTCAGGAAATTTCAAAGATCATCCAATTTCAAGAAATTTCGAAGACCATCCAATATCAAGAACTTTTCAAGGACCTTCCCATTTCAAGGACTTTTCAAGGACCATAGGAATACAGTATATTAATAGTCTTTCACAGCTCTCAGTTAACAAATGTTTCTAAATCACTTTACTGCATGCCTACACATCCAGCTTTAACAAAAATGAGTAAATCATCAAAGAGAAGACACTTACTTTTCCCACATCTCAGGCTTCATGCTGGTGGCAATGTTTGGATTGTAGTCAAACACTGATGAGATGATAGAGAAGAGCAGCTTGCAGTCGGCAGCGTCACCCAGAGAGTTAGCCTTGGCGATCTCTCTCAGCTCCATCAGCATCTCTATCTGCATCGTCCGGTCCGTGCCCTTCTTGCCTCGACCGAGCATCAGCTCAGTGAGCTTCTTCATCACTACGTCGTGGTTGATCTCAACATCCTTCGCAAAAATCTTAGGCCTCTCCTGTATGTGTACAGAGAGACAGACCAGACACACACACGGTACAGTAATAGCATGGGCATCAACAGCGTACTGTAAAATACCATACTATACACAACAATACAACACCATACTATACTACACAATTGCCACACCATACCATACCCTACTACACCATATCGCACAATACCGTATTATACTACACCATACATTACTATACTATACTATACTATACCATACCATACCACGCCACACCATATCAGACCACACCATATCATATCAAACTTTACTATACTATATCAAACCATACCACACATACCATAGTTTACTATACTATACCATACCATTCCACACTATACTATACTATGCCACATATACGTACTATACTATACCATACCATATCATGCCATACTACACTAAACTATACTATAACAATAGTTTGATAAGAGACAGTCAAATGCTCAGAGTAGATTTAAATAAAGGCCGTAATCATTGCACATTGTTCATACGAACGAGACTTGACGACTCATCATTGCATCCGACTGCTCGTTATATATTTACACAGACATACAAGCACACACACATACATTGACAGAGACCTACAAGCACACACACATACATTGACAGAGACCTACAAGCACACACACATACATTTACAGAGACCTACAATCACACATATTTACACAAGCATATCAGCACTAATAAACATTTTAAATCACTTAATTACATATCGACACATATACACAAATAGAAAAACATAGAAATAACTACAATAAAGATATATTTTGATACATACAGTGAGCGGTACAATAATACCACAACGCTGACAAATGTCATCTATTTATTTCTGAATGTTATATCTGTTCCTAGATGCATATATGAGACAGGCCTATCGATAGAGCAACAAAATCAATTTTTAAAATTAATTTTTACCACAACTCTAACCGGTCTCTAAAAAATCACATTTTGTTGAAACAGTTTTGTTGAGCTAAAATTGTGTGATAGGTTGCACCAGCGATATGCATTATGTCATCTAGGCTACATCGACAATGATAAGAACATGCAGACATTTAAACTAACAATGATAAACAAATGTTAGCGTATGGCACTCAGCGTAAGGTACAGTAGAGATCATTCACTGTCATACGAACAAGACTAAACAACTGATCATCAATGTGCCATGCTGCAACTGAAATAACAAATATCACTACACACACCATAGTATGTCTCAAATCACCCACTCATATACGCACACCACATACACACTCACACCCTAAACACACCCACAAAATAACAAATCTACAACTACCCTGCACTCAGTTTCGTCACCTACACACTTACGCACACAACCACAAATCTAAATATACACTATCATATATTCAATTCACACACCCATCTACCCTCCCCCCCCCTCCCAGTAAACAGGCCTGTAACCAGAAATTTATTTCGGGGAGGTTTTAGCAAGAAAATTTCTTTTGAGGGAGGGTTTGCAATGAAATTTGCGGATAACTACTGTGAAATGCATGGAGAATGAGAAGAAAAATTCACTTTCGGGGGGGGGGGGAGGGTTTCAACCCAAAAAACCTCCCTCTAAATACGGGTCGGCCTCCCACAATCATAAATAAATAACGCAGCAATAGACACACAAAACGTAAATATTCAAATTATAGTATTAGCTATACCTATTGCATAGCACACAATTACATATAGAGATAAACAAAATATGTAACTATTTTTAAATGCTGCTATCTAAAAATTACCAAATACAATGAAAGAAGAAATTTAAAGAGGAAAAAATTTGACCACAATAAGAGCCGAAGTACGAACCATGACTGCAGCCGACCCGACCGCCGTCCAGCCATCCTCAGCCTCCGCCGCCTCATTGGCAGCCGCCAGGTCCTCCGTGATCTTGACCTTGCGCTCTCGTTGTTCCTTCTTGTCCTTCTCCTTCTTCTCTTTCTTCTTCTTGGCATCAGCCTCACCTTCTGCCGGTACTCTGTGCAGAGAAACATTTCAAAAAGAAACGCTAGAAACAAGGTTTTGTTCCTGCCACGTTGACGAGGTGTTGAACAATACAGAAAAACCATAATAGTATAACAATAATCATGGTTTTTATTTCAATCATGGTTTTTATTTCAACGTGTTTCGGTTGTTTTGCAGCGTTTTAATTCTATTTTGCTGCACGAGTCTTTTGTGACACACGACGATCTGGACCTCTAGTCATTTCCAAACTTTTACTTTATCTGTGTAGCCCTCAGGATCGAGTCCTGAAGGCAAAATTTAATGAAATAATAATAATAACAGTAATAGTTTCTTTTCTGACACGCGACGATCTGAACCTCTAGTCATTCCAAGCTATTTATTTTTATTATATCTGTATGGCCCTCGAGGATCGAGTACCGAGGGCAATTAAAATTTAGAAAATAATAGTAATAATAAAACTGTCAGTTAAATGTCATCCTAGTCAGCTGCTGCATTTGTATGATTATACCGGTACAACACAGTACTAGCTACGTTATTATAAACTCCTGAAATATTTTTAGACACACATCATGTCTGATCTGAATGGCGAGTTAAAGTACCTCCACTAAATCTGGAATGGAGAAGAGGGGGCTAAAGGTTTAAAATCTTACAAGCTGGGAGATGAGGAAGTGAAAGGGTCTTTAAAAACACACATATAAAAATGGAAATGAATTTCTTACCATACCCCATTTGAAGCATTGTGGTTAGTCAAAGAAACATGCTTTTCTAACTAATCACAACAAACAAAAAAGTAGAACATTATTACAAAAGCCCAAAAATAAAGAAAGTTAAAAATAGTAACAAAACTAGAAGGGTTGTATACTTTTTACGGAAGAAGTCAGCCGTTAGTTGACCCATGGGACGACCCTCATCGTCAGAGCTCGACGACTCTGACTCAGAGCCTATCCACGAGTCATCGTCACTCTCACTCTCCGGCTCCTAAACACACACACATAAACACATGCATAAACACACACATAAATCTATAAATAAATTCACTCATAAACTCGTACATAAATCCACTCATAAATCCACACATACATCCACTCATAAACCCACACATAAATCCACTCATAAACCCACACATACATCCACTCATAAACCCACACATAAATCCATAAATAAACCCACACATAAATCCACTCATAAACCCACACATAAATCCATAAATAAATTCACAAATAAACCCACACATAAATCCACTCATAAATCCACACATAAATCCATAAATAAATTCACAAATAAACCCACACATAAATCCACTCATAAATCCACAAATAAACCCACACACACAGTCGCTGTTCATATAAAGTATCTTTATTCACATAAAGTCTTTATTTACAGTAAGCCTCTATTCAGTTCTATAAACAGAAGATTATTTTCTTCAAACGTAAATCACTAAAATCTCTGCAGTAAATCAGGGAGTTGAATAACCATTTACGATTTTATGAAAATAATACTAATTATTTGACTATCACTGATCAAATAAATTTAAGGAATCATTCACCACTCGGCAAACAATTATATTTTAGAAAACTCTCCCCCCCCCCGAAGTTAACTTGATTAAATTCAAAACTGCCTCTAATCGGTAACCAATAATATTGCACTGTCGTTAATTGCAAGCGACAAATAATTTTGCACTGTCGTTAATTGCAAGCGACAAATGCTAGCAAACCATGCTGCTGTATCAAACCGGCAGCAATTAGTGCGTTTCTGTTCTACATAACCAGAGTTCATTACAAGCAGATTTTATTCTATTTACGCACTGTTGATATCACGCCAACACAAACTCTGTACCATCGATAACTTTGATATACAGTGCTTGCATGTAATAACACTTTTATAATGCATCAAAAAAAGTCTACACTACAATTCAATTTTCTTGCAGCGGTTAAAGTAAGTGAACAACTCCCTGCTCTAACAAAAACTTGCTTGAGGCTCCCTCCCCTCTGCTCCCTGCGATACTAATACATTTATAGACCCCTTCAATGTTTAAACAAATTATTTTTGGGGCCCCACTTTCTCATAATGAGCCACTTTT